>CAUYRT010038686.1:0-18881 GCA_963574885.1 Lepilemur ruficaudatus
TTTGAGACAGAGTCTCACTTTGTTGCCCGGGCTAGAGTGCCATGGCATTAGCCTAGCTCACAGCAACCTCAAACTCCTGGGCTGAAGCGATCCTTCTGCCTCAGCCTCCCAAGTAGCTGGGACTACAGGCATGCGCCACCATGCCTGGCTAATTTTTTCTGTATATATTTAGTTGGCCAATTAATTTCTTTCTATTATTAGTAGAGACGGGGTCTCGCTCTTGCTCAGGCTGCTTTCGAACTCCTGACCTTGAGCGATCCGCCCACCTTGGCCTCCCAGAGTGCTAGGATTACAGGCGTGAGCCACCGTGCCCGGCCTTACTTTTGCTATAATCTACTTATTAGCAGCAAGTCACTGTATCCACCCCACACTCAAGAAGAGGAGATTACACACAAGTATGAATAACAGGAAGTGGGGATAATTGTGGGCTAGCTTTCAAAATTACCAACTAGTTTTCATTTGAAAAAACTTCTCCTCCATCCAACTGTATATTCTGTCCACTTTGATCTTAGAATCTATTCCCATGTATATCTTCCTGCCAGCATGGATTAGCTTAGAAATTGAGCACTTTGTGCATGCAGGCCCTTTCCTACCCCAACAGACAAAACACTTTCCCAGCCAGATTTTATGTATATTTTAACTCTTATTTATTTATTTATTTTTTAATTTCAGCATATTACTGGGGTACAAATGTTTAGGTTACATATATTGTCTTTGCCCCTCTTGAGTCAGAGCTTCAAGTGTGTCCATCCCCTAGATGGTGTGCAATGCACCCATTAGATGTGAATATACCCAACTCCTCCTCCCTCCCCCACCTTCCCGACACCTGATGAGTGTTACTACTCTATGTGCACATAGTGTTGATCAGTTAATACCAATTTGATGCCAATACATGAGTGGATTAATAAAATGTAGTATATATATGCCATGGAGTTCTGCAGATTATGTTTTTTCTTTACTCTAGTTATTGGTCTAATAGGAGGCCAGAGGTGATAGATCATGGTGGGAGGAGGCAGGAATTTTCTTGCAAATATAAACTTCTGCAATATCTTTCAACAAGGCAAGAACACTAGTTTTAACAGGGAGAAGTGACCTGCTCTTTCAGCCCAAGTACTACAAAAGAATGTGGAGATTCAACACGATCATATGCATCAACTCAGATGCACCCATCCCATCATAAGTTCTACTTCCTCTCAGTCAGGGCCATGAAGTTGGCAAAGGAGACCACCCAAGGGTCAGATTTTTAGGCTTTCCTGAAGGTACTCTTAACACTGAGTCCTGGAACTTGATCTTCAGTTTTTCTGCCCTCTGCCTTGGAAGACGAGGGTCTCTTTACAAGCAGCTTGCTATGTGCACCCTCTGGATTTCATATGTCACTTTATATTGGTTGTCAATCACTATAAGTTTTCCATCATCTCTCTTCAATGTACTGATGGCCCCTTACAATACCCACCCAATTCCAATGTCCTTCTAGTTATTATTTTTCTTGAAACCTTCAAGCTCCTGAGATCATACACATGCTGATACATATTGTTCTATAACTAACCCATCCCTGTTCACCACCAGTGAAATTTTTAATACTTGTATCACAACTGCATGCTCCAAGGAATACCAGTGATGAGATATTCATCAGATGACGTAGTTCTAAATTCTCTTTGTAGCATCAATGCCTTTCCCTACCCCCAGCCAGCAGCAATGGTTGAAGGTTCAGTTCCTCAGGAAGTGGGAAATCAGATATTTGTGTGCAGGAGTTTCATTGGGGAATGTTGACAGGAACATTATCTATCAGAAGTGAGAGATAGGATTGGACCGGAATAAAAAAAAAAGGTCAAGATACCGGGCAGTTGTGACAGAGGCTCAGAGGATCTTGCAGTGAACTCTGATGCTGGAATTTCTCTGTCTTGCAGCAAGGAAGCCTGGCTTTCATATGCCTGAATTTATCAGCCATTGAGTAAGGACAAGGGTATCATATTCCCCACTAGACAGAAATTTCCTTGAGGATAGTGGACAATGTGTCTAGCTCATCCTCTAGTAGTTAGCACTAAGCCTGGCTTATTGACAGCTCATAAATGATTGTTATTTTTGTTGTTGAAGTTTCTGAGATCCGCTGTGCAGGAGGAGTTGGGTGGAGCCCAGAGCCAAGCATCAGTTTTTTGCTTGTTCCGTGCGCCCAGAGTGCGAATGAGAGTCCTCTACATGGCCTTTGTGAGGTAAGCTCCATTTGGTGATGATTCATTTTAAAAGATTAGTTATGGAAATCCATTTCCTCTTCCGAAAAAAGTTAGTAGCAGCATTGTGGAAGGCAGATTAACTCATAAGAGAAAAGGAAATGATATCAAAGTGTATGTTTTTAAGTGCCACATGTTACGATGACCTAATATTATCAGAAGACTCAGTGGGACCTAATTACATAGTCTGAAGTTATGAACATCACATTCCGGCACAAAGTTCATCACTGGATATTACCATCATGCGAGGTTTTGCCACAAAATATATTTAGACTTTTTACTTTTTAACTCTTTGTAGACAGGACATTTATATAAAGGAAAATGCACAAAATGCCTTTTTCTAAAGTGCTTATCTAGATCAGTTACAAATCCACAAAACCATGTAACCATTACTCAGACAAGCACATTTCAGCATTCCTGAATCATCTCTCATGTCTTCCTTTCCCCAAGTTAATGCTTGTCCAAAAGCACTGACTATTCTTACCTCTATTGCCGTAGATTACATTTGCCCGTTCTTGAATTTTGTATAAAGTGAATCATGCTGTATTATATATACACCTTTTATATATGGGAAATTCACCAATTTTGTTTTGCATAGCTGTAGTTTGTGGGGTTTTCTTGTCATAGGTCATTTTCCTTTATATGAATATACCATAAGTTATTTACCCATAGTGCTTCTTATGAATTATGGATTTTCCCACTTGGAGGCTGTTATGAGTTTCTGGGTTTAAGGCATGTGTACATCTCTCTATAGTAATCTACCGAACAATAATCCAGAGTGGGTGTACTACTGTATGCTGCGATCGTCAAGTGTAAGAGCTTTAGTCATTCCATATTGGCACATATTAGTACAATCTCTGTGTACCAAGAGAAGGCACCAGTATGTGAAAATATTAATTATTCTGAATTACTTTAATTTAGCCATTATAATGAACATAGATGGTAGCACACTGTGATATAGTCGTGATGACTAGTGATGAAGACTTCCCTATCTTGCCCGGACTTTGTCGATTTTTATTAGATTGTCACTTTTTTATTACATCTTTTATATATATATGTATATATATGTGTGTGCATGCATACATATACGTATCTTTTCTCAGTGTGTGGATTGCCTTTCTACTCCCTAATGGTGTGTTTTGATGAACTCAATTTTTCAATGTTCATAAAGTCTATCTATCAATCTTTTCTTTTATGACTAGAACTTCTGGTATCCTGTTTAAGAAATCTTTGCTACCCAAAGCTGATAAAGGTATTTTCCTATGTTTTCTTCTCACAGCTTATTTCATCTGTCACATTTGTGTTGTCTATGACCCCTGTCAAATTCATTTTTGCATAGTATTTGAGATTGGGGTAAAAGTTTATATTTTCCAGGTACATTGTCAATTCACCCACCACCATTCAAAGAAATAACTATATGTCCTGTTGTATACTTTATATTTCATTGATTTCTGATCTTATCTGTATTACTTCTTTGCTTCAATTTACTTGAGTTTCTGTATGTATAGGGATGTGTGTTGTGTATCTGTGTGTCCTTCAGGCAAAGAAGCTTAATTCATTTATTTTCAAACTTTTGTATTTTCTGATAAATACTCAGAATTACAAAGAAACTACAAAGTTCTCTGTTAGCATTACCAAACCAATATCCTATGTTTTTAAAGAAATTTTATTATGTGTATTTAAGGTATACAATATGATATTATGAGATACATATATAGAAAAATGTTTATTATAATAAAACAAATCACCGTATCCATCATTTTATATAGTTACCGTTCCTGTATGTTCTGAGATGCAGAATGTATGTTCTGTATCTTGCAGAATGTATGTTCTGTATGTTCTGTATCTTGACTCTAAATTGGTTCAAAATAATTTCTAAGTTATGATTTGGATCCTGTTTGACTCATTGGTTTTTTATAAATGTTCTGATTAGTTTCCCAATACTTGTGGATATAGTTTATTTTGGTAAAGGGTCAATAGATATATTGTATGAATATGTTTTTTACCCCTGTTGATTGTAGTTTTCCATTTTCCAATTAGTTTAAATTGATTAAGGATGCTATACAAGACTGCCATATCCCTGGAACTTTTATTTTCATCTGTCACCAGTACCTCAGAGAAATATCTTTAAAAGGCCAACTATGATTGTAGATTAATATATCTTTCACATTAATTTTGTAAGCGTTTGTTTCATGAATTTTGGGGCTATATTTCTAGGTATATACAAATGTAATAGTATTAGTTCTTCATGTTGAACTGAAGTTTTATATTTTTAATCACAAAGAAGCAAAACAGAAATAATTTGTCATCAGATAATAAAAAATTTTCTTATAACTGATAATCTTCATCTGTCTTAATCATACTTATACACGTGTGAACGATTACCTGCATAGAACAGTGGAAATAATGGCTCTGAAGAGTTATTCTCTTCTTTCTGCAGAGCAGTAGAAATTCTACCACTTCAACTGAGGAGATAAAAATGTGACTAAGGCACCTATATTCATGTGGCCCTTGATAAAGTTTCTACATCGCAGAGTAGGACAGTGGCAACCAGACTGCTTTGAGGCCCTAACACTAGTGTCCATGCCAGTGGGAATATTACATCCAGCAGAAGAAAGTAGATGCATTCTGCCTGTGTATGTTTGAAGGGAGAATAGTCATTGGTTATGGCAGAATCATGATAGTACTTCATTTATCAACACCATTGCCATCATCATTGTCAGCATAATCATCGTCAACACTACCAGACGTTTATGGAAGATATAAAATCACGAAGGCATTGGGTTATGTGTTAAGGATACAGAGGCATCAATATCTAAACTCTGTACTAAGCAACTTGGAGTGCGTTTGTTTGTTCATTTGTTTTCATTTTCTTTTCCTCTTCATATATGTTCTCTCTTTTGATTCAAATATTTGAATGATGCAAAATGATTTTTTGCCTCAGCTGAAAACCTGCTGGCAAAGAAGACTAGGAAATCAAGAATACTCATTATTTAAAATAGTTTTCTTTAAATTTTTAATGTATTAATATAATAGTATGGATTATTTAAGGCTTGTGAAAACAAAAACGTACAACCATAATAACAAATAAATGAAACACCTATATTCCCATTATCAACATGAACCAAGACAATCTATACAACACAATTCAGTAGCCATGTAACCATCCCTCCATTCTGGAAATTTTGGTTTTATCATTCCTAAGCCTTTGTTTCTATCTTGTTACATTGGTATTTATCCCAAGTAATATGTAGCATTCTTTCATATTTATAAAATTTATATCAAATATATCATACTCTGTGTGTTTTCCTTTTTTTGTTTTGAAGGGTTCTCAACATCTTTTTTATTTCAAAGTATTATGGGTGTACAAATGTTTTTGATTACATTAATCACTTTGTGATGCTTGACTCACAGCTATAAGTGTGCATGTCACCCAAATAGTGTTCACTGTAAACATTAGGTAGGTTTTTGGCTCTTCTCTTCTCTGGCCATCCTCCCTACCTGATTTCCACTAACTTACATTCCTCTGTGTACATGTGTGCTCATTGGTTAGTTCCAGTTTAATAGCAAGCACATGTGGTGTTTGTTTCTCCATTCTTGGGATGCTTCATTTAGAATAATGATCTCCAGTTCCATCCAAATTGTGTCAAAAGGCTTATTCATCCTTTCTTTCTTTTTTATTCAGGATATTATGGGGGTACAAACATTTGGTTGCATGAAATGCATTTGCCTCACTCAGGCCAGGGCCACAAGAGTGTCCTTCCCTCATACAGTGCACCCCGTCTCCATTAGCTGTGGGCTTACTCACCCCACCTGCTCTAGCCCCCACCACCCCAACCCCCCATCTGACCAGCACCCGGCGAGTATTACTACCATGTAAGCACCTTAGTGTTGATCTATTAGTACCAGTTTGATGGTGAGTACATGTGGTGCATGTTTTTCCATCCTTGTGACACCTCACTTTGAAGGATGGGCTCAATCTCTATCCAGGATAATATAAGAGGTGTTAGACCATCATTGTTTTTTGTAGTTGAGTAGTATTCCATGGTATACATATAGCACATTTTATTAATCCACTCATGTATTCATGGGCATTTGGGTTGTTTCCACTTCTTTGGAATTATAAATTGTGCTGCTATAAACATTCGAGTGCAGATGTCTTTATTATAGAATGTCTTTTTTTCCTTTGGATAGATGCCTAGTAGTGAGATTGTTGGATCAAATGGTATTTCTATTTTTAGCTCTTTGAGGTATCTCCAAAGTACTTTCCAGAGGGGTTGTGCTAATTTGCAGTCCTACCAGCAGTGAAAGAGTATTCCAATCTCTCCACATCCATGCCAGCATTTGTTTATTTTGGGACTTTTTGATGGAGGCCATTCTCACTGGAGTTAGGTGGTATCTCATTGTAGTTTTGATTTGCATTTCCCTAATGATTAGAGATGTTGAGCACTTTTTTATATGTTTGCTGGCCATTATTCTGTCTTCTTTTGAAAAGTTTCTGTTCATGTCCTTTGCCCATTTATTGATGGGGTTGTTTGATTTTTTTCTTGGTGATTTTCTTAAGTTCTATATAGATTCTTATTATCAGCCCTTTATTGGATATGTAGAAGGCAAATATTTTCTCCCGTTCTGTAGGTTGTCTATTTGCTCTAAGGACAGTTTCATTAGCTGTGAAGAAGCTTTTTAATTTGATTAGGTCCCATTTGTTTATTTTTGTTGCTGCTGTGATTACTTTGGGGGTCTTCCTCATAAATTCTTTACCTAGCCCGATGTCTAAAAGAGTCTTCCCCACATTTTCTTCCAGAATTCTTAAGGTTTCACGCCTTAGGTTTCAGTCTGTTACCCAACGTGGGTTGATTTTTGTGAGAGATGAAGAGGTGGGGATCCGGCAAATAGGACACCTCCTCTGGAGGCCTCACTGGAACCCTTTGGCATCTCACTGCCTTGCTTGTGATGTGAGATACGCGTTGCCTCTGGTTTCTGCATAGATTTTCTCTCCACATTCTGCGAATTAGGTTGTGTGTTGCCCTAATGTTAGTCACTTTTTACTCCCCAACGCTATTTTCCCCTTCCCTCTTAATCTGTTTTATAATCTGTCCCTAAACAATAACCATATTAAGAAAACGACTCCTATTCTGGATATTTCACATAAATAAAACTCTAAAATATGAAAAAGAAAAAAGAAAATTACTCCAGGCCACCTATCTCTTCCATAACTGATGTGGATCTATGAGCATATCTATGCATCCTGGTGTATATTTCTGAAAGTATACTTAGCTGCCGGGCTCTTTATTTCAATTCTGATGCCTGAGGCAAATAACCCATTGCTTCCTGCTCTTACAGTGCTTAGAAATGTCAGGCCACAACTATACTCAAATCCTGAAAATGCAAGGCAAATTCTTCCGTATAATGTCTTGCGGCCCGGTCCCACTCACTAGGATTAAGGTGAAGAAGGTCTCAAAACAGGAGCAGAGAAGAGAGACTCACACAATGCTGAACTGCTGCAAACGATTTCCCTGATTTCCACCATCTAACCCTGTGTTCCATCCTTTATACCCTTCAGTGCAGTGACAAATTCAGATTTCATATTACTTTTTCTATATGGGTGGGTGTATAAACTTTCACTGGATTTGTGTGTATTTGTAACCTCTTTCTTGGAGCCTCGGTGAAAATGGTGACAATGGAGAGCCCATTTTAACATCATGTTTCACAATAATTTCACGTTAATTTAAATCACTGCCTTAAAAAGATATACATTCTCTGAAACAGAATGAACCTATTTCTTCAGCACTGACCAAAGGCCACCTGGGCCAATATTATCACCAATTGATAATAATTTTGAACATGGCACTTACTGTCAAAATCTTAGGAAATTGTTCTTAGGCTCTAAATCTTATTAAATATGTCTTTACTACTTTTATTCACTTCAGATTGGCAGTCAGCGTATCCCTTTTTGGCCTGATACTCAACTTGCAGTACTTGGGGAGGAATATCTACCTGTTCCAAGTTCTCTTTGGAGTTGTCACAGCCACATCCAGATTTGTTGCCCTTTTGGTAATGAATTATATGGGTCGTCGAATGAGCCAAACGTTGTTCCTGTTCCTGGTAGGACTGTTCATTCTGGTCAACACCTTTTTGGATCAAGGTGAGAAAGACAGGAGTTTGGGGAAGGAGTGTGGTTTCCCCCATTCCTCAGGAATTACATTGGTCTTACTTGCCTGATAGCAAAAGAATGGCAATACCACTGAAAGCCAAAAGGTTCCCTGAAGTTAATATGATGGTATGGAACTGATTCTGACAAGTCGTGGCAGGATGTGGGTTCTTGCTGAACCAAGGGGTGGTTCAGACACAGGATTTTCTTCATCACATCCAAAATGAATCTGGACGTTGGCTCTAATTACACCTAACAATTTCTTTCTAAGAAAGAAATTCTTTCTAAGAATAGCTAACCACATACCTTTTGGTTGGTTACAGTTTTAACAACAACCATGGAGGGGCAGAGTGGGAACATGGTGATCTCATCTCTTCTGTCCTGGTCCGACTTTTAAGGCCTCCCTAAATTGTCCACTCCCTCATCCCTATATTCTCACTTTTGAGTTTGGTATTAAATCACCATAAATGCAACACTTTTTTTGGAGAGGCTTCTTGACTTTCATGAAATAAGAATCCCTTGTCCTGAAGCTGAAAAGAAGTGTACTGTAGAAACAAGAGTCTCATCTTAATATGTCTCTTAATCTGTTTTATAATCTGTCCCTAAGCAAGAATCAGATTAAGAAACTGACTCAGCCTCTCCTAGAATCCACGGCAAATCAATAGAATGACCTTATGCCATGATAGCGGGAACTTCAGTGGTCTCCATGCTCCACGGGTCTCCCAGAGCTGGAATGTATTTGGCAGGATCCCAGACTGATGGTTTCCACTCCTCCTTCTTACGCAATGTTGCTGCCTTATAGGAGAGCCCTCTCCAGATTTTGGTCCTATGTGGATTACTTTTATTGAATTTCTAAAGTGTCTCTTTGAATTTTCAGTCTCAGTGTTTCCCAATATGACATTATTTGATTCCAGCTAGGAGAACAAATGTTAGGTTTATAATCCTGAATTATTATCCTAGAACTTCTGTCTCTTCACCCTGTCCACTCCCAAATCGACCCACTCTTTCTGTTACTATATGGTGTAATACCTGTCCCATATCATAGTTTGTTCCCACACTCTTAGTTGTAATCTACTCAAGATGTGCCTCACAAACTTTCCAGTTGCTATCCGTATTTAGTTCTATGCCCTACAGCAAGTGCAGAGAAAGTATTACGCAGAGTGAATAAAGTATTTCCTGACTCCCTACTTCCGACTTTACTGGCAATACTCAAAGATGTAGGGAGAGTTGAAGCCACTGATATACATCCTATTATTCAATGTTTAAGTCCTAAAATTCTACAGTCTACGGTGCTTAGTGTATACACCACTCCCCAATCTCTGGTTTGCTGCAGTTTTTCTTCCACATATTTCACACTTGCAAAGCCCGGCAACAGAATCTTTTTACAAGGATTTAGGGGGTGACAGATTTCTTCAGCCAAAATCTCCTGACTCTCACTGTCTTCCTCTCTCTAGAACTGCAGACCCTGCGTGTGCTTTTAGCAACTCTGGGAGCAGGTGCCCTTTGCATTGCTATTACCAGCACTTCTGTCTACCACTCCGAGCTCATGCCCACCATACTCAGGTACGAGAGCTAAAGACCATCTGTTTGGTTTCAAAACAGGACTTTCTGAGCTCATTAACATTTACTGTGGAGAAAAACCTGAGACTGTTTAGGTGTAAGATGAATGAATTATAATAAAAATGAAGCCAGCAACTGACTGATAGCCAAGAAGTCTTAAAGCTAGGTTTATGTCTGGCAAAGTGCCAAGTCCTCTGAAGCATCATCTCACTTCATCTTAACAAGCACTCTGCTGGATTGTGGCTATGGGTATCTCTATTTCAATAATGATGAAACGGGGCTTTAGAGCAGTTACCAACATAATACTAACAAACAGTGGAGTCCAATAGAGTTAAATGTCACAATTAAGAGCCTGTTGTTAAAGCCCATGTGTTTAATAAGTGTGTTGTATTGTTCCCCGTAATGACGAAAGATGAAAAATTAAAAACTTATATGTACAGATTTATACAAGATATTTTTGTATTTTATTTGCGCCCTTAGGGCCACAGCTGGGGGAATCAATATGCTGTTCGGTAGGGTTGGGGCGGCACTGGCTCCTCTGTTGATGACCTTCTTGGGGTTTTCTCCCCGCCTGCCCTGGATTGCCTATGGAGTCTTTCCCATCCTTGCTGGCCTTGTTGTCCTCCTCCTCCCAGAAACCAAGAATCTGCCTCTTCCTAACACCATCCAGGATGTGGAAAATGAGTGAGTAAACCCTCCACCTGGCACCTGAGTGGAGAGTGGCTGTGTGCTATAGCTCTGTATGACAAAGGTCAACGATAATTTGGAGCCCTCTGACCTTCACATAAGCTCAGACCTGGCCTATTTCTATTTGTCCCCATGGCTTTTAATTCAGTGGCAGCCTCACCTCTACCCACATAGTGGCAGACTCCCCTCAAAGCTGCCCAGATCACACAGACCACCTCACAACAGTAGCTTTAGTGGTGAAAAGGCCTAACTTAGCCCTATTGTGAATAGCACATACCTTCTGCTCTCATACAGATTCTTGCGTAAATCTGCTAGGATACAAATGGCTCATTCCCATCCCCTGATTTTATCACCCATCAGCCCTGTGGGTGCCGGATATATTGTGGGAAGGAAATGAGATTGCCTCATAGATACGTATCTGGTTATTGCTTCAGTCAAGGAAGAATTGTGGGACTAGAGCACAAAGCAAGATCTTCTTTGCAAAGATAACAGTGTATTAAAGGAAGTGGATCTTGTTGAGATACCTGCAAGATTTAGTCAAATTTGCTACCACAGGCAGTAGAAATTGTGAGGAGAGAGTCATTGAGATAAGAAAAAACAATTAAAAATGAGGACAAATAAGGATATAGCCTCAAGAATTTCATTTCACCCTTTGATTTTCCAAAATGTCATTGGTGAAAGGTCTAAAGAGACAATGGTGAAGGCAACAATGTTCAACACTGCCGTCGCAGGTATGCCCAGGTGTAAGAGCCTTTTCCAGCACAATAGTATGGAAATCCAAGGGGTCTTGGGTAACAAAGCTGGTGGGTAGAGGTTCAGCTTGTCCTTAGGCATGCAAGATATATACACTTATTCTATACCTTCTTTCTATTTTGTTTCTTGATTTTGTTTTTGTTTAAATTTCTATTTGTCAGCAGAAAAGAAACAAGAAAAGTAAAGCAGGAAGATAATCGCATGAAAGTAACAGAATTTTAAGGAGTTCCCAAGACTTGATCCAAGGCAAAGAAAAATAAGGGGAAAAAAGTCAAGATTATTCCTATATATCTACAAAACTAGCTGGAAATATAATGGACAGATGGATGCTATTTACAATGATGGCACTAAATATATCGATTGTCCCAAAATAATTTATGAGTTTAAATAATTCCAACAAATGATAGTTTGCTTTTGTAAAGAAGTTGTAGAACTTCCAAATTAATCTAGATATTAATAAAAGCCAAGACAATTTAGGAAAAAGAGCAACACAGAGTGACGATGGGGCCGACTCATATATGGTAAAGCTCATGCTGGACTCTATTATAAAGCTACCATCATGAAAACAGTAATAGCCAATGCAACCTCCAATCACAACAATTCCAGAAACACACCCAAGTATGTATAAACACTTACATATCAAATTTTTGGCACCAATAATCACTTACAGATTGAAAGATTATGTAATTAATAGTATTAATTACCTCTTTGGAAATAAAATCACAAAAATTATGAGAATGGTTTCCTTTTAATGATAAAATTCTATTGTTTTTTTCTTTGCATTCTTTCTGACTTCATATTTTAAACCAACATGAATCACTTAAAAATATAAATATCAAATATTAAAGTACAATTGAAATAGCAAATGATTTCAAAATATATACATATATATGTACATATTTAATATATATTGAATAGCATTGTACTTCAATGCAAAATGGGCATGGACCAAGAAGAAGTAATTTTCAGGGGCAAAAAGCCATATAAATAATAAGTCTATAAAGTAAATGAAAAGATGTTCATTTTAATGGTGATCAAAGAAATATACATTAAAGTGGACTAACAATTTTCATTTGCCAAAGCAACAAAGATTTTGAAATGTACTATTTGTTCTCAGAAAGACAGAGAGCCAGTGGCATAGATATTCATACAATGCTGGAGGAAGTATAAAATAAAGCATGTTATAAAGGTGTTAAAAAATCAAAAGTTTAAATTTAATTTTTATGCATTCAGCAAACACTTCCTGAGTTTGTGCAACCTACTATACCAGTTTCTGTCATCTACCAATAAAGCTTCCTTTCCAATCCACCTGCCTTTTATTTACATTGTCTTATTAAACTGGTGAAAAATGCCAGCACAATGTAGGATAGAAGTGGTGAGAATAAAAATCATTGCCTTATTCCTGATCTTTGGTGGGGAAAGCATTCAATATTGCAGTATTAACTGTGATGGAATCAGTAGGTGTTTTGTAGATTCCCTTTATCAAATTTTCTCAAGAACAGATGTTGTAATTTACCAGATCTATGATATTTTTTGTTTTTAATCTCTTAATCTAAAAAATTATAGTGATGAATTTTCAAGTGTTTAAGCACCCTTTAACTACACAATAATGTCCATTTAATCATGATGTATTATTATTTTCATTCAATGTGGGATAGATTTTTGCCTTAGTCAATTTGGAGCACCACAACACAATACCATAGTCTACGTGGCTTAAACAACAAACATTTATTTATGACAATTCTGGAAGCCATGAGTTCCAAGATCAATACGCTGGCAGATCTGATGTTTGGTGATGACAGTTTTCCAAGTTTACAGACGGTTGTTTACTCCTTGTGTCCTCAATGAATGAGAGGAGGGAGGGAGAAAGCAAGTTCTTCTGTCTCTTCCAAAAGGGCACTAATCACATATGTGAGAGCTGAGCCCTCATGATCAAATTCTCTCTCAAAGGCCCTACCACATAATGCCATCACATCAGGGGTTAGGGTTTCAGCAAATGAATTTAAGGAGCACACAAACATTCAGTCCATAACAGTTTTGTAAAATTACATTGACATATTTCTCATCCATATGCATGAGAGCTATTGGTCTATACTACCCCTTTCTTGCAATATTTTCATCTCATTTTTGTATCAAAGTAGTTCTGGCCTCAAAGAATTAGTTTCAAAGTAGTTTCTCCCCTGAAAGAATTTGAATAGAATTGAAATTGTTTCTTCTTTAAATGTTCTGCAGAATTCACCAGTGAACTATCTGGCCCTGTAGATTTTTTGTGTTGCTTCATTTTTGTTTGTTGTTTTCGTTTTGTCTTTTTTTAACGCTATAATTTTGTATTGTTTTCACTATAAATTTTATTTTTTGGTAGATATATAAGGCTATTTATCTTTCTTCTTCAGTGATTTTTCTCCTCCATAAGGGTCATGTATTCCTGCTAATCCAAAGATTAGCTAGCCATGGTAAAAATTTTCCATAATTTTTTGAGCTCAGAGCCAAGAGCAAAGTGAGGCTGAATGAAAAGAATCGTCCTGTGTTATCAGACAGAAAATGACTTTGGAAATTAGCTTAAGCTGTGAACTTGGTAATGTTTCTCTATGAGTTCAACCTAAAATTGTGAGGTAAAACATCACTTACAAGTGACTCTTACACTAAAGTCACCCAATGACAACTAACGTTTGTTGAATCACAAGTACTATCAGCTGCTTTATACATTTCCAGTGCTAAAAAAAAAAAAAAAAGAAAGAAAGCAAGAAGCAAGAACAATTTTTCCACACAAATTTACAGCAGATGTATTTTTCAACTTCAAATTATATTAATAACTAGGCAGCATTTTTCATGCCTCAACAAAACAGGCATGTTTTAAACTTCTATATTTAAATATCCATTTAACCTTGCAATTGAGGAGATTCCACCTAACCTATTAATAATATCAAGAGAACACTCTAATAGAACTTTATAAATGTCTTCCAAGCAATGCATACACACACTCATGGATTAAGATCAGTATTTAGTAGACCTTACTTGTTTGAAAAGACAGTTTCAAAGATTAAACATATACAGTCTCATCAGATATCATCATTAATAAATAAACATTTCTTATTGGTTTTGATGCTAGGTAACACTAATTTTGAACCCTTACTAAAGGAAATCTTATCTCAAAAGAAATCCATTCTTCTCTTTGGTAGATTTGCATTACAAAACTTGTACTCAATTATTATTATTATTATACTTTAAATCTTGTCAAGAAAAAATTATGGGAATTTATTTTTCCTTTTTTTATATAGGAACCTACATAAAATCTTCAAATTTGCTATATGGCCTGTAAACTATTTACTATCTAAAATTATATTTGCTATACTTTACAGAAAATGTTTGCCAATCCATAGTCTAGAACCATGATGCTTCGAGTTTAGCCTTTGAATCTCCTACCTCAGAATATCTTACTATACATAATGTTCATTGTCAGTCACTCCACAGGTGGTTGTTATGCAACTAGGAAATCAGAGCCTCTGATCTGCAGGTTAAAATCTAAATTCTTCTGTTTGATTGTTTTTTAAAATCTATTTTCCACTTATGCTTCCCCGTTCATCTCCAGCTACAAGTAAGTGAGAATTGCACAATCATTCCATGTTCTTCTACCCCATATCCATAGTTATGTACTTATCATCACTTTCTGAATTATCTTTTTCCAGTGTTTAATCCCACATATACCTTCTTTTACTGGCAAAGGTCTTCTTACCATTGAATACCAGGGTGAAACTGTATCGCCACAATTAAGACCTTCCTGCCTTATGCTATTTACTCAGTAGCATGAAACAGTGTATCCTCAGTTCTTCCACGGCACATCATGCATCTTCTGTATGCAACACTCATGACCTTAACATGTTCTGTGTATCACTTTGTTCCTAGCACTACCAAAGATAAAGTCTCAAAAAATGTTAAATAAATAAAAAATAAAACAAAAATACACTGTTCTATCAGAAGAATGATTAATTCTCCCCTGCCACCTCTCCTTCCCCCAAATCCCTCAATTTTCAGAAACTTAAAAGCACTCTGAACTCCTGATTAGATCTCCATTGAGGTAGATCTTCAGTTACTAAAATTAATGCTTTCCATTGAACGTTCCACTATTCTTCAGCTTAACTCAGGATGTTTTTATTTTTATTTTCAATTAATACATAATATTTGTACATATTTTGGGGGCACGACTGATATTTTGATACATGTATACATTGTGAAATGATCAAATTAAGGTTATGAAAGTATCCATTTCCATGGGCATGGAGAGCTGTGACTTCTGCATGTCTGACCATGCATCTGTGAGACCTTTGTGCCTAAGAAGCAGTCTGCAGCCTGCTCAGCCTGGAATCTGCCTTCCAGGCACTAACTGCTTCCTGCCTGCCTGGCCCTGACACCACCCTACAGGTCAAGTTGCCCACCATCTGCACAGCTCCCACCCCTGCCTCAGAGCCCCTGGTCTGAGACTTTGCTTCTGGCTCCACCCCAATCCCGGCTTGGAGGATCTCATGCCAGGACGCAACAAGCTCTGCTCTGAGAGGCTCTGGTGGCTCCTTTGGCAGGCCCTGAGTGGAGCTTGGAGAGCTCTGTGGACCCTCGTCTGACAGAGACAATCTCAGCCCGCCTGATTTGGCACTAGTGGGACCCAGAGCTTTCCAAGCAGCCTGCTGCTGCTTGTTGGGCCAAGACTTCACCTTACAGCAGCAACTACCTCCTGCCTGCTTGGCTCCCGACCCCCCCCCCCAGGTGGGATGGCCGCCATCTGCACAGCGCCGCTTTTGGCTCAGAGGCCTTGTGAACAGGTTCTGTTTGCAGCTTCTTCCTAGTCCCAGCTAAGAGGCTCTCACACCTGAGCCTGAGGCTCCACCCCTGAGCCTCCAGAAATCCTGCCAGGCCACAGACACCATCACCAAGTCTCCAGCACTGTACCTGGACCCCAAGACCCCACCCCAGAGTCATCACCACCAAAACAGGGTTGGAAGAGCTGCTTCAAAATTCAGTGCCCTGCCAGGGACAACCCTCAGCTTCAAGCCACCGGCACACTGTGACCTGCTTTGAGCAATTGCCCACAACCCAGGAACCCACAACAACATTATCCAGCTGTTGCAGTTACCTCTGTGGGGAGACCCTGGGTAGAGCAATCCCCACAACACCAGCCTCTGTGAAGAGAGTCTCATCTAGCAACTAACTTGAACATCCTACAATCACCTGGAGAGTTCCCAGCAAGGAACAGGAGTCCCACAAACCGATTACTCAGAACTCAGAAAGAGGTCTCAGTGAGAAGAAACCAGAAAAAAAACCTGGCAACACAAAAAATCAAAAGAGATCAACACCCCCAAGGGATAATAATGGAGCTACAACAGTGAACTCTGACTACAAGAAAATTGCTGAAATGACAGAAATGGAATTCACAATATGGATGGCAAATAAGATGAATTGAAGAGAAAGTTGAAAACCAACAAAAAGAAGCCCAAAAACTGTTTCAGGAAATTAATGAAAAAGTCACTAAAGAGCTTGACAAAATTAGGAAGGATATAATAGCACTTAGGGAAATGAAAGAGTCATTCAAGGATTTTCAAAATGCAGCAGAAAGTTTCAGCAACAGAATAAACCAAGGAGAAGAAAGAATCTCAGAGCGTGAAGGCAAGCCTCTCAAGCTCACCCAATCATTTAAAAAGGAAGAGAAAAGAATAAGGACAGAACAATCAGTTAGAGAGATATGGGACAACACAACGTGAACAAATATACAATTATAGGTATCCCTGAGGGAGAAGAAGAAAGTGCTAAAAGCATGGAAAATATATTTCAGGGAATTATTGTGGAAAACCTCCCCATATTGCCAGAGATACAGACATCCAAATACAAGATGGTCCTCAAACACTGTGAAGATTCATAGCAAATGGAACATCTCCAAGACACATAGCACTCAACCTGGCCAAAGTCAAACTGAAGGAGAAAATTCTACAAGCAGCTAGATGTAAGCAACAACTAACGTACAAGGGAAAACCCATCAGGATAACAGCAGACTCCTCAATGGAAACCTTACAAGCCAAAAGGGAGTGGGCCTCCATCTTCAATCTTCTTAAACAAAACAACTGCTAGCCTAGAATTTTTGCACCCTGCAAAACTAAGTTTCACATTTGATGGAGAAATTAAGTCTTTTCCAGACAAGCAAATACTGAGGGAATTCATCAAGTCCAGACCTGCCCTGCAGGAAGTTCTCAGACCTGCACTATACATAAATCAGCACAATAGATGTCCACTAGTGTAAAAATCACCAAAAGCTAAAGGTCAGTGTCCAGTCACCACAATAGGTTAAGAGGTAAAACAAGCAATAAAGTTCTACTCGACAGGAAGAACAGAAATCCACCCCACTTGTCAGTTCTTTCAATAAATGTGAATGGCTTGAACTCCCCACTGAAGAGACATACACTGGATGAATGGATTAAAAAAAATACAAGCCAAGTATCTTCTGTCTTCATGAAACATATCTAACCCACAAGGACTCATTCAGACTCAAGGTGAAGTGATGGAAAACAATATTTCACACAAATGGAAACCAAAAGTAAGCTAGTGTAGCAGTTCTAATATCAGAAAACATAGAAATCAAAACAACAAAAGTAAAGACAAAAACAAAGATGGTCACTATATAATGGTAAAGGGAACAATTCAACAAGAAGACATAACAATTCTAAATATTTATGCAGCCAACACAGGTGTACCCAGATTTATAAGCAAATCCTACTTAATCTAAACAAAGTGATAAATGGTAGCACCATAATAGCCGGGGACTTCAACACCCCTCTGACAGAATGAGACAGATTCTCCAAACAGGAAATAAACAAAGAAATAATGGACTTAAACAGAATTCTAGACAGATGGGCCTAACACATTTACAGAACATTCTACCCAAAAACCACTGAATATATGTTCTTCTCATCAGCTCACGGGACATTCTCTAAAATTGACCACATCCTAGGACACAAAATATGTCTCAAAGAATTCAAAGAAGTAGAAATTATAACATGAATCTTCTCAGACCACGTAGAATGAAATCAATTCCAATAGAAATACTCTTCTCTACAAAAAGTCATGGAAACTAAACAACTCACTGCTGCACGGTAGTTAGGTCAAGGAGGAAGTTAAGATGGAAATGAAAATATTTTTTGAACTAAATGATAAAGGGGATATAAGTTATCAAAATCTGTGGAATACAGTGTAAGCAGTCCTGAGAGGAAAATTTATAGCCATAAATGCCTACATCCAAAAAACAGAAAGATCACAAATCAGCAATATAATGAACCATCTCAAGGAACTGGAAAAGGAAGAGCAAACAAATCACAAACCCAGTGGAAGAAAAGAAATAACGAAGATCAGAGCAGAACTAAATGAAATCAATAACAAAAGTACTCTACAGAAGATCAATGAAAAAAAGTTGGTTCTCTGAAAAGATAAAACAAATTGACAGGCATCTTGCTAAATTAACCAGA
>CAUYRT010038689.1:0-31709 GCA_963574885.1 Lepilemur ruficaudatus
TAAAATCTGTAAAATGAGGATTAAAATATTTTTCCCCAGGTATCTCCATTCTCATTGTGCCAACTTCTGGGTTCAATATCCTCTGGTTTGTCAAACATCGAATTCAGAAAGGTGAGAGAGAGAGTTTGAAATTTTGTACAGAAACCAGCATAACATTTTACATTCCATTTTAACTCTATAGAAAATCTGCTGATTTTATTTATGAAATAATTATTGATTCTTTAAAAAATTATTACATTAAATTAATAATAGTCAAATTTATCTATCAGATATCTTGTGCTTCGTACTACTATAATGTTTTCTGTTTTCTGTTTTCATCCCTTCCTTTCTTTCCTGCAGTCATTATTATGATTCAGCCTTCTATTTTTTCCAAAATATTTTAAATTATTTTTATTTTAATTTTTTTTCTTTGCAATGTTGTGCAACCACCAATTCTATCTAGTTCTAAATTATTTCCATCATTCTCAGGTAAAACTTCTTACCTTTAAGCAAGTTTTCTCCATACCCCCTTCTTCTAACCCCTGGCAGCCATCAGTCTGCATTCTCTCTATGGACATGTCATATAATTGGATTCATACAATGTGTGACCTTTAGTGCCTGGCTTCTTTCACTTAGCATGCAGCTTTTGAGGTTTATCGATGTTGCAACATGTATCAGTTCCTCATTCTTTTTTATGCCCAAATTTGTACATAGATATGTTCTATATTATATATATATTATAATTTGTTTATTCTATCATCCATTGAAGGATATTGGTCTGTTTTCATCTTTTGGCCATTGTGAATAGTGCTGCCACAAACATTCATGTACATGTACCTCTTTGAGTACCTGTTTTCCATTCTTTTAGCTGTATTACTGGGTCATATGATAATTCTATATTTAACTTTTTGAGGAACTGCTAAGTGTTTTCTACAGTGGTTGAACCATTTTACATTATTGCAAGCAATGTATTAACATGAGTATTCCAATTTTTCCATATCCTTGGCAACACTTGTTGATAAGAATATTGACTTTGCAAGATCACTGGGTGGTTTAAATGAGATGGGAGCTCTGGAAGGGAACGCAGTGAGCAGCCAACCTCATAGCGCCATCGCATCTAGATTTCTCAGTGCCTGTGTCAATCAGGGACACACTTTGCCTTGAAGAGTTCACATCCCACCTTCTTCCTCGCACAGGTACAAAGGTGGACACTTGGCTTTGGGCTGGGACTGAGCGGAGTGGGAGGGGGTGAAGGCAGAACAGAAGGCTGTCTTGGGATGACATCCCTTTGTTCATATTCATCGTACAGCCCCCTTGCCATTTCCTTTTCCAGGTACCCCTCTCTCTTACTACCTCCATTCAGGGGACATTTTTTTCTATAAACAATTATAATTAATATTTTCTAAATGTAGTATACCAAGAGTCTTTATAAGAAAACATACAGAAATAAAAAGGAAAAAAAATGTGCAGAAATCCACTATCTTAAGCAACTGCTATGATTTTTCTGGTGCCCTTATTCCTAAATGTTCTGAGCATGGATTGATGATTCTCACTTCAAATACCCATATGTGTCAGCAGGGAAAAGGTGAAAAATACCCACGTCTGGGCTCCTCTCCAGAACTGTGGATTCATTGTCTCTAAAATAAGATCCCAGAATCTGCTATGTTCTGGTTTCCTTGTGATAGTCATCCACAGCCAGGATTGGGAGCCACAATAGAATACAGAACTTTTTTCTTCAACTTTCGATTTGTAGGTCCATTACCTAAAATTGACAAGTATTGATCATCTACATTGGTAAGAAATGATAGAAATATTTTAAAATTTTTGTTTTATAACCTTTTAGTGTCTGTCCCCTCTTTTTATATCCTCCATCTATGTGCAGTCGTGTGAGATAGAACAGCAGGTGACCTATATGGAGAGCAGGGAAGTAATTTTGTACAGGAACCAGTGTAGCATTTTAAATTCCCTTTTAACTCTATAGAATATTTACTGATTTGATTTATGAAATAATTATTGATTCTTTAAAAAAATATTATAGTAACTTAATAATAGTCAAATTCACCTATCAAATATCTTTTACTTCCTACTACTATAATGTTTTATGTTTTCGTCCCTCCATTTTTTTCCCACAGTCATTACTGTGATTTAGGCTTCTATTCTTTCCAAAATATTTGGAAAGTGGTCTCAAGTCTAAAGGGGAGGGGAATTAGGATGTCTCTAAATCTTTTAGATTGATGTACAAGGTCTCTGATCTACAGCTGAAGTATATGCATTCAGAGGACAAATAGATCATCTTCAATTGTAATATCTACCATTTAATAACCCCCCTACCAGATTCTGGGGACTATGTTTTATGTGTTACAACTATTATTTTAAATCCTCAATATAATCCTTTTAGGTCTGGAACTGAGAGAGAGAGAGAAAGAGAGGGAGAGAAAGAGAGAGACACACAAAGGCTTATGTGTAGCAAAATGCTGTTTATTTTGAGCATCTGGGTGCAGATGGGTGGAGGCCAAAGAGCGTCCACCCTGAGGGAGGGGAAAGCCGTGGGTTTTATAGAGGGTTTCTCAGTGGGGAGTGAGTACATGGGCCAAAACAGCCACTGCAATAAAATTTTTTTTTAAACAAGCAATTTCTGGGACCCCTGCATCAGCCTCATCCTGTAGAGATAAGGGAGGGGTTTAGTTCTGTCCTTATCAGGAGGGATCAGAATGTCACAGCTGTCTGTTAGATGTTACAAGCTCCGGGACTCTCCAGACTCCTGCGGCTATTGTTTCGCAAACCTCAGTTTTCTATTAACCGTATTCCGTTCCATACATACTTTTCAAGTTCCCACCTGGAACAAACCTAACAATCCTTCAACGTTGTAGGGGCCAAGAGAAAACGTCCCCTTTGCCCTCTCTAACGGTTCCCTGAAAAATCAACTGACAAAAGGCAGATTAATTTGAGAAAAGGCATACACATCTCACGAGGGAGAACCACAGAGGGATTGCTGACGTTTCATCTTGAGGTTACAGAAAGAACGGGGGCTTGGATCTTGGCAAAATGGGTTATGGTGACAAAATGGGTTGTGGGAGTTGAAGAGGAGGCTAGCAAAGGTGGTCTCGTTATGTAAATGAAGCCTCACAGGTAGCAGCCCTCAGAGAGAATGGATGGATGCATCTCTTTCACACCTTTAAAGGTGTCAGATTTGTTAATGTTTCCTAGATCAGACAAGGGAAGAAACTCAGAGAGAGCCCTGCTGCATCAGGGCAGATTTTCTGTACACATGCAAGTCTTCCCCACAAAAGACAGCTTTGCAGGGCTTCTGTTTGCAGGCCCTCTGAACAGACAGCTCAAATATGTCAAAGAAATATATTTGGGGGTGAAATACTTTTATTTCCTTCAGTCCACACTTTGAAATTTTAAAAGGGTTCACATATTAAAAGCCAAGTTAATAGCTGTGGAGAGATTTGGGTTAGAGGTCGTTAGATAGAGACAGACAAAAGAGAGGAAAAACAAATTGGGATAAGCAGAAAAGAGCAAATTTAAAAACATTGTCCCATATCTTCTTGAATCAGTCTCTTAGTCCTGAGAATAGATCAGTTCAAACAGTTGTTTCCCATTTCAGGAGGTGGCATTGCAGATGGGCTAGTCCTTTATATATGATGCAGGTGAACAGATCTTCAATAAAAGGCATTTCCATGGAAACAAAAGAAAAACAAAGGTTAATGTCTAGAGTAGTCTGTAGACTAATTTTTCTAGAGTCTCCGAAGCATCTTCAGATTTCAGGGGCAATGTGACAGATTTTTCTGGATTATAATTCAAATCAGGTGTTCAAGTGACCTCAGCAGTCCACATATCAGCAGGCATGAAGGCTGTTTATAAGTTGCTGTGGTGGTTTCCCCCCAAGTTTATAGCAAGTTGTCTGTAAGTTGCGTTAGTTTGCAGGGCTTCAGGAAAAGCAAAGTTTTACCTTCTAGTGAATCTAAGTCAAAAAAATGGGAGAGAAATTTGAAAATGTTAATTTAGACACTTATAGTCAGGAAAGTATTTAGGATTCAGTCCAAACTGTAAGCAAATAATAAAAACTGAAAAACAATTGAAAGCACTAGAATCTATTAATAATAATAGGTATTCTATAGTTTTCTTCTGAAACATAATTTTTCTCTCTCCAGTCCTCCATTTCTACCAAAGAAAAATGATAGTAGGACCAATTTATTTGCAAAATAAGTTTTAGTCTTATTAAAATAGGCCTGATTGTTTGCATAAAGGGCAGCAAGAATAGTTATTGGTAGCTTTAATATGGAAATAGGGATGAAATCAAGGGTAAAAAGTGTTATTTAGTTATAATACTGTACTGAAACCTAATACAGTTTGACCTCTAGTTGTGTCCTGTGTTGAAAATAGGGGACGGAAATTGCTTCCCATCCTAGTGCAGCCACCTGTTCTTGCAGCAGCTTCACGGGGCAACTGGCTTAGATAGGCCATTCTCCTTCACAGAGGCTCTGTGCGGCGAGGGAGGAGGTGGGCTTTGGATTTGGACATATTCAAATCTAGACACAAAGGTACCAAATATTACACCTCAGTTTCCTCATCTCCAGTATAGGAAAAAAACATTTTGCAAGGTTACTGGGAAGTTTAAGTAAGACAGAGTTGAACTTGAGAAGATTAAGAAATGTTAATTTCTCTTTCTATGGTGCCAGATGGATTTTTATATGGCACCATATAGCTCACTCTCATTTAGTGCTTAAAACTCTAAGGGTGTAAGGAACCTCACCTCTTATCTAGTCCAGCCCCTTATATCACCGATGTGGAAATACTAAGAGACCATCCAAGATCTATCAGTCACTTTACAAAATTGTTATATAATTAGGAATAGGTTAAGGAGTCTTCTCCTAGCCTAGTAGTCTTCATTCCTAGTCATGATTAATTGGTTTCAATCAAATGCTAATGAGATATTAAATGGATCAAATGGAACAAATACGTGAGAATCTTCCTAATTCTGGACATTAGGCTGGTGTTGCTGGGTACAATGATGAATAATAATAATTCCTTTATCTGAAATGGCTCCTAGAAATTCTTAACTTTGGCCACACACCAGAATCACCTGCAGGAGTCTTCAATCTTATCCATGCCTGGATCTCACCCAGAATTTTTAATTCTGTTGGTCTGGGGTGCGATACAGGCATTAAACATTAACACAACTAAATAAATATTATTTAGAACAGGATAATAGCTCTGATGGAAGTGAGAAGTGTTTGGGAGTACAGAGGAAGGAGGGATTGCCTGGGGATTAAAAAGGCAGCTTTGGGAAACTAACTGAAGAGTAAATTCATCATTCTTTATCTTACTTATCATACCCATCATTAATTCAACAAATATCTGTGGAGCAAAATGTCTCTCTGGGGTATTGTGTTTGACACCATCTGAATAAAAGAAGAGAAATGAGCCAAATGGTTTACAATTAAGGGATGAAATAACAGCAGTTGAATAAGAACAATTTATAATTCCTTCCCAAAGAGATATAAACAAATGCATAAGTTCCCTGTCCTTTAGAGCAGCAAACCAGGCAACCTTCAAATAGCAAGAGAGGCAGCTCTTTGAAGATCCAGGTCAGCCCTGCCTTTTTATATGCTGATTTGCATTTGTGCTCTGACAGTTTGGCTCAAAGATACAACTTAAATGCTTTTTCTCCCTTCCCTTTATCCTTCCTCCCAGCTCTTGCTTCCTTCCCCACACTCCTTTTCTTCTCAGCCTCTAGTTTAAGATAGAATTGGCCTGACAGCTGCAAGAGGCCCTATGCCATTTGGAGACCTGGTGCATCCTTGCAGAATGAGGTCATGTCCCCAACAGCAGTGGAAAATCAAGGCCACAGGATGTGGGAGAAGCACAGGGAAGGCTGACAGCAGTGGAGGGCAGCTGGAGTGCCTCTCTCTCTTCCTTTCTCTGCACTTCGCAGTAACCTAGTGAACTGGAGAGGTCAGGTCTTCCTGGACTCTCAGTTCCTTGCACCTAGATACAGGAACGTGGTTGGCTGAGGGCTGGGATTGGGCAGAGTGGGAGACCATCGAGGGGGCCTGAGGGATCACGTTTGTCTCCTCACCTTCTCATTGCTGACCCTCCCATTCCCCTACCACTGTCTGTCTCACAGACCTCCAAATAAATAGTTCTTTATTCAAACAAATAGCAGAGTACAAATAACGTGGCAATTTCTCTGACTTTGTTTATTGAATAAAGAATATTGTAACAACAACAATGGGGAGTTAATAAAAAAAATTTCCTCGGCATACTCCTATCTTAACAAATCAACTATTGTCATGTTATCATGTAGTTTATTATTCTTTCTTCTTATTCTTTGTTTTGCACAATTTTAAGATATTTGTAATTAGAGAGGTGATCGATGGGTCTCAAAAATTACAGGGATGTTGCCCTGGGCTGCTCCTACCATTGGATGTTCTTCTTCTCTTGCTATCTTATTGCTGGCAGTTGTCAGAGGCTCCAGGAATAGTGGGGACCGGGGAGCTGTCATAAAAGGAACTAATTTGGGGAAATACGGTGTTTTGTGTAGAATAGGCTGGTATGATGTGCCAGCCATATCCCCTTTTCTGCTGAGAGTGCTGCTGGTTGAGGGCCCTCAATGCACTGCTTTCAGCTGAGGACTTTCCTTGCTCAAGGCTACACTCCATGATCACTGACTGCTTGATGCAGGGTTGTAAAAACTCTGCTATATCACACCAACTTGGAACAACTTTAAAGGCTGCTCCAGTTTCCAAGCTCCCATGGGGTCAGATGACAACTTCATTGACATTTATCATAATCTCCCTCTGCTCTATCCTGGTCTTTTTTCTTCACAGATGTGGATCTGCAGAGTACTGCCAAATAAAACTCCTTCATGCTAATAGCTTTCTCAAAGTCTGCTCCCTGGGGAGCATAACCTGTAACAAAGACAGTGATTGCCATAGGAAAATGCCATTTGGCTTAGGTAGGTGGGAAAGCCAAGCCTAGCAAATATAAAGAAAGAGTACCTTCTAAGACACTGTCTGGCTGTTGCAGGCATTGTAAAGCAGGGTTACTTTGATTAATCCCCTGCTGCATAGAATGGGCATATGAATTGAAGATTGGAGTATAGACAACTGGATAGCACATGAATAAAAAATGTTCTTTGATAAATGAGATTACAGCATAGGTTGAATGTAGCAGGAAATGTGTTTAAAGTGAAGGTCATCATCAGGTTTGCCAAAGATGTTTTGGATTGGGAGGGTAAGGTAGACTCTGGCTACCTCGGCTTGTCCTTTTCCTGGGAGTGGATATGAAAGTTAACGTCCAGCTAGAGAGACTAATTGAGGATATGTGTGTCACTGAAGTTCCCTAAAGACTGTGTTCAGATCTTCAGTGGATAGTGCTATGGTTCGAACACGTCCCCCTGAAATTGATGTGTGGAAAACTTAATCCCCAATGCAACAGTAGTGGAAGGGGAGCCTAAGGAGAAGTGTTTAGGTCATGGGGGCTCATCCCTTACATATGGATTAAAGCCACTATAAAAGGGCTCGTGCGAATGGGCTCACTCGCTCTCCCCTGCTCTTCTCATGTGAAAATATGGTGCGTTCATTCCCTCCGGAGGACTCAGCATCCAAGGCACCATCTTAGAAACAGAGAAACTTGGCTCTAACCTGCCAGAGCTTTGATCTCAGACTTCAGAATTGTGAGACAATAGTCCTGTTTTTTATAAATTATCCAGTCTCAGGTGTTCTGTGATAGCAGCAGAAAATGGACTATGGCAGACAGTATTTGTAGTAGATTGAATTATCAGTTTCAATTATTCACTCCTCTCTGTATCTGCACCTTTGCCCCATCTCTTCACTTTGGGCTTGGCCCTGTGACTTGCTTTGAGCAATGGAATATTGGCAGCTGTGTCTGCTTGAAATGTGCTTGCATAGCATAGCTAGTCATCTTGCATCTCAGGACTGGCCATGGTGGGTCTGCTAATCAAAGAGGATAAAAGTCATGTAGAGCAGACCAAGACCTGCAGCTTGAAGCAGAGCCACTCCCATTGATCCACAAACGCATGAGTGAAACAAATGCGTTTTGCATGAAATTTTGCATGTGTTTGCTCCACAGTAAAAATTAACCAATACGGTTGGGTCTGCTGGTGGAAAGGATATTCACTTTGCTGCTTCCTGTTCCTTTACTTGCTTTGATAAAGCTCTCTCAGCCTTCCTCATACCTAGAGTCCCCTCTAGATGTTTTTTATGGAAAGGGTGTCTTTCTGCTGCTTACATGAGGACTAGGTAGTGACAAAGTTCTCAGATGAAAGATTTCTGAGTTAAAGCTTGTCCTCTCTCCTGGTGGTCTGCCTTTCCTGATTGGGCATCTTTCAGACAGTTTTGAGCACTGGACACTTAACAAATGGAGAAGTACATCTACTTAAAATGATGGATTATAATAAAATTACTAAATGCTAGTGTTTATTGTTATTTTTGCATCTGCCCAAGTTCCTCTAGGCTATGGTGGTATTAGTGTACTCATCTGGATGTCAGTACTTTGAGGCTTATTCCTAGACTGTATTAGTTTTCTATTGCTGCTGTAACAAATTATCACAATCTTAGTGCCTTAAAACATCGAAGTATTATCTTATAGTTCTGGAGGTCAAAAGTGCAAAAAAAATCTTTGTGGGCTGAAAAAAGATGTTGGCAGGGTTGCATTTGTTTTTGGAGTCTTTAGGGGAGAAGCTGTATCCTTGCCTTTTTAAGCTTCTAGAGGCTGCCCACATTTTTTGGTTCATGGCCCCCTCATCTTTAAAGCCAGTACAGTATCGTCTTCAACTCTCCCCTCTTACCTGACTTCTGCTGAGCTCTTCCACACTTAAAAAACCCTAGTCATTACATTGAGCTCACTTTGATAATACAGGAAAATCTTTTTATCTTAAGGTCATTTGATTAGCAAGCTTAATTGTATCATCAATCTTAATTCCCCTTGCTGTGTAACATAACATATTCACAGGTCCTGGGGATTAGGATGGAAACATTTGGGTGGTCCATTATTTTACATTCTACATAGACTAAAAGACAGCCTTGGTTGCTAATAATTCTTGATTCTAGTTCTTTGGAAAGTAGGTGCCAGGATGGGCTATTGGTACCCCTATACTCTTAGGACACACTAAGCTCCCGTGATCTAAAAAGACTTGGTTTTAGAGTCTGAGGCTAGACACAGGTAAGTCTGTCTGCAGCCACCATGGGCTAAATGCATGGCTGAAGATCAGGCAAACATCTTCCTCCTCCCATGAACATTTTTGTTTCAGTTGTTAAGGTAGAGAAGTGTTCAATTCTTCTGCACTTCCCGTTACCTTACCTACCTCATTGAGACTACATTTTCTTCTGTTCCTCTATATACTTCCATTCTATGAACAATTTAAGTTTTCCTTACCTTTCTAGTCTAAACTTATTCTATGATATCAATGGTACTCATCCCAGACTGCTTTTTTCACTTGTCCTCTTTTCCTTCTATAATTGCTCTAATCAAACCCTAATTCTGGATTAACTAACCATTTGCTTTCATTTTTCATGGAAAATGATCCCAGTCTCAGAATTTAAAATGAAACATTTTTGTACATTAAAGCCATATTGTAAGACAGAAGGAGGATAATGCTCACCAGCAATGGCTAAAGAAAATATTACTCCTAGTTCTTTAGCACCTCAAAATTATGGGTTCCCATTATACAATGCTATTAATACAATCTAATTTCCTCCTAAGAAATACACTGCAGTCAGCCAGTGAGAGGACTTTGGCCAGTGAGAAAGGCTTTTGCCCATGTCATTGCTAACAAACAACTGCAACTTTTTGTGAACTAGAAAACAAAAACACCCCTTCCTGGAGACACTGTACTGCCACATGCCAGAAAATTGTAATAATTTTACATACATAAATCTATACAAATTTGTGTAAATCTATACAAATCCATGATTATGATGTGATAAACACCCTCTAATGTACTGCCTCAATTTGCCCAACTAATAGAGAGCACATTAGTCTCTGTCTTTCCATGTTCTTCCCATTACTAAACTCTTAATGTTGTATTTTCATTCCTTTCTAGCTTATATTAGACACCTATGGTTTATCACAACATTTACAACTGTTAATGAAAATCTTGGTCCTGTGACACAGGACACAGGTTAAGGGCTCTCTCACTTTGGAGACCAATCTCAAGACTTGGGCCTCCCATACTTCTGACTTACTTGTTATGAATTGGGGGCTCCAAGGACTCTCTCTTCATGTTTGATAATTTGCTACAACAGCTTACAGAATGCAGGAAGGCACTTTACTTGCTATTACCAATTTATTATAAAGGTTACAACTTAGGAATAGTCAAATGGAAAAGACACATAGGGTAAGGTTTGGGGGTTCCTGGAGCTTCCACGCCCTCTCCGGGTATGTCAACTTCCCAGCACCTGGCTCTGTTCACCAAGCCAGATGCATTCTGAACCCCAATGTGTAAGGGTTTTATGGAGGCCTCACTACATAGACATAATTACTTAAATCATTGGCTATGTCAACAGAAAAAAGCCAAACTCTGTAAAATAATTTTAAAGAGATTTATTCTGAGGCAAATTTGAGGATCATGACCTGGAGCCATGTCTAAGAAGCCTTGAGCAAGTGGACTTGCTGTTGTTGGGTTATACTTTGGTTTTATACATTTCAGGGAGACAGAGGTTACAGGTAAAGTCATGGGAGGCATACATTGGTTTGGCCTGAAAAGGTGGGCCATCTCAAAGTGGGGGAGGGGCACTTACAGGTTTTAGGTGGGTTTAAAGATTCTTTGGTTTGTAATTGGTTAAAGACATGAAGCTTTGTCTAAAGGACTGGAATATTCTAACATAAGGAGCTGTTTATCAGAGGTAAGACACTGGACATGTATTTGTTGTGTAAACTAAGGACCTGCAGGTTTGTCTTGCATTCCTTTAGACCTGTTCAGGGTTACAAAGGATGTCCCCAAGAAGGTAGGAGGGCATGATGAGGCATGTCTGACCTCCCTCCTCCTGGCAGGCAATTTAGTTTTAGGCTGTTCCTTTGGCCACGAGGGGGTCCATTCAGTCAGCTGGTGGTGAGTGAGCCTTAAGATTTTATTTTAGTTCACAGCTATTATTGATTAATTCAATCTCCAGCGCTCTCTTCCCTTCCAGGAGGTCCAGGGGTATGGCAGAAACTTCCAACTCTCTAATCACTAGGTTGGTTCCTAAGGCAACCAGCCCTTATCCTCCCAGAGTCACCTTATTAGCATAAACTCAGCTACTGTTGGAAGGAGCTTGTTATGAATAATAAAAGATGCCCCTATCACCCTTATCACTTAGGAAATTCCAAGGGTTTCAGAAGCTCTGTGACAGGAACCAGAGATAAAGACCAACTACATATTTCTTTTTTTATTTATTATTTGGAGCCTGAATTTCACTCTGTTGCCCAGGCTAGATTGCCATAGTGTCAGCCTAGCTTATAGCAACCTCAAACTCCTGGGCTCAAGATATTTCTTACCATCATACTCCCAAACACAGCATTAGAGCTTGTGAGGTAACATTTGGTGGAGAAGCTGATTCGAACATTAAGTAAGAGCCAAGGGTTCAGAGTGTCTGAACCCAATGTACGGAACTAGGGGGGCCACGTGGGGTAGAAGAGGCAGAGGCAGAATGCTAGCCTGAAAGCCGGGGCTGCACTTGAAGCTTTGCTGGCTCACCTCATAGACTCCTCTCCCCTTAGCAGGAAGGGTTTGCTGGAAGCAAATTCCAACATACTCCTGTGTGCACACTGCAGGGAGGCCAGAACAGGCTTCCGCTGTCGCTAGGTGACAGACATCAAGGGCAGAGTCAATGTAAAGAGAGTGGTCAAGTGCATTAGGAGGCCAGTGGTAGCAGTGCCAGTGGGAAGGTGTTTAGAGCACTTCCTGATGCATTGGTGGGTGGCTAGAATTTCCTCTTGGGTGTTTCTGTTAAGTCCAGAGCTGAGAAAGAGACACATGAAGCCTCATGTGCAGTAAAATGCTATTTATTTTGAGCATCTGGGTGCAGATGGGTGGAGGCCAAAAAAGGCATCCAAGAGAGAAAAGGCGAGAGCCTTGGGTTTTATAGAGGGTTTTTCTGGGAGGAGTAAACACTTTTCAAACAACCCAGAGGGATAAGAAAAGTACGTTTCCCTTTTCCATTTCATTCCCTTATCTCTCTAGGGGTCTGGCAAAGGCTATGTGCCTACTACACCCCTAGGAAGGGGAGAGGGGTGGGTTTTATTAGAGGTTTGGATGGAAGTTTAGGGAGGGTAATTTCTTTAAGCCTAACAATTCCTAAGCTGGCTGGTCCCTAATTGTTCAGTTAGCAAGCATTTATTTAATGCCTTCTATATGACAGGCACTGTGCTTGGCTCTGGACTGTGTGAAGAGGAGTAGAGACCTGAGAAAAGATAGAAGAGGAAATAATAATCTTTAGGAAATGGCTGTTCTGTAAGAGCAAGACAGCAATTCACTGCAGCACATTTATATGAAGTCTGAGCAGGTAGAAGAACCATGGTGTCTGGAGTGGCTGTCTCCCAAGACCACCTGATAACTGCATTGACAGTTTTGAATGGTGTCTTGCAAAGTGGGGGGCATCCATTGGAATGGAAGGTTGCAGGCTAATTGGCTGAATAGTCCATGAAGATGGAGAATCTATTTAATGATCAGTTACTTTGCTCCAACTGGGGTGGTTGTAGGGTAGGTGGAGTTGCAGGAGACAACCTAGCTTGAATATGCCAGGGAGCATGTCTGGAATGGAGGCCATGATAATTGCAGAGGCATTTAAGAGTGACAGTGGTGCTGCAGCCTGGGCTTCTCTTTGTCTTGGTGGTAGGAATCCAGCTAAACGGAGTCATCAAGTGTACTAATTTCCTAGGACTCAGCCAGGTGCAGTGGCTCATGCCTGTAACCCCAGCACTGTGGGAGACCGAGGTGGGAAGATCGCTTGAGGCCAGGAGTTCAGAAGACTGGGCAACACAGCGAAACTCTGTCTTTATGAAAAAAAAAAAACAATAGCCAGCATGATGGGACACACCTGTAGTCCTAGCTATTCAGGAGGCTGAGGTGGGAGGATCACTTAAGCGCAGGAGTTAGAGGCTGCAGTGAGCTGTGATCATGCCACTGCACTCCAGCCTGGCTGATAGAGTGAGATTCCATCTCTTAAAAAAAATAAAAATTTCCTAGAATTACTGTAATACATTACCACAAACTGGGTGGCTTAAACAACAGAAATTTGTAATTTATTCTCTCACAGTTCTGAAGACCAGAAGTCTGACATAGGGGTGTTGTCAGGACCACACTCTCTTTGAAGGCTCTAGGGAAGATTCCATCCTTGACTCTTCCATCTTCTTGTGGCTCCAGGTGTTCCTTGGCTTGTGGCTGCATGACTTCAATCTCTGCCTCTGTCTTCAGGTGGCCTTCTCTTCTGTTCCTCTGTGTGTCTCTTATAAGAACACTTGTCATTGGTTTTAAGGCCCTCTGGTTATGTGGGCTGACCTCATCCTGAGATTTTTAACTTAATTACATTTGCAAAAACCCTTTTTCCAAATAAGGTCACATTCACAAGTTCTGGGACTTGGGCATATATTTCTGGGGACCACCATTCAACTAGGCAGACACCAAGTCCTCTGCACACTATGTTCACAGACACAAATGGTCAGAGGTGGTCTCACAGATAAGTGTGTATTTCAGGCTGTTGTATGCTTGCTCTGATAATTCCTTCTCTGCCTTCCTCCGCTCCGTCACCAGATATCCTGGCTCACAGCCAGAAGCCATAGCGAGATGTGTTTTTCTGCCTGTGCTGGGGCCCGATGGCTAAAACATGTTCAGTCTGAAGGATTTTCTGAGGGTGAGGCTGACCTTGCTGTACCTTGGCAGTCCAGCTTCCAAGGTGGGCAGTTACTCAGCAATAGACGAAAATAAGTCACTTTGAAAAGGTGACCCAAATGCCCTCGATAAACAGTAGCTATTATTGTTATTTCAATGTCTGCCACAGTTGCTCTGAATGCTCTGAGGATAGCCTTTACCAGGTGCCAGTTTCTTACAGGAAGAATCCAGGCCACACAGGCAGCCTTGACAGCTAGTCATTTTCGCTCAGCTTTCTTCACTGCAGATGCAGCAGTGAGCTTCATTTGTACCTCTACCCTCCTGGGAAACACTGGTCCTCACTATGGTGTTAAAAACCTTGCTTTGAAGTATTGGGCTGCATCCTGTCATTATGGCAAAATGGGGGTAAAAGTAAAATGCGTTTTCAACTGCTGCAAAGATGTACCGATGCCCGGATTCCAGCAAGCCCTTTCCCCTTTGGTTGGACTTGTTTAGAGCAGTCAGGACCGAGATGTGGTGGATGGATCCAACGTATCTGATAAGCCTCAGGAATTACTGGATGACTCTCTTCTGAGGACCTTTCACTACCCCAGTGTAGCCTGTTTCAGTTTCATCATGGAGAGACGTCCATAACACTTAACTAAATGTGAAAACCAAGTAGCAGACAAACGTTATAGAATGATTATATAATGGAATACCAGGACCACATTATGATATTTTGCCCTCTGCTCTATTTTTCGCTATGGCACTTGTCCTTATTTATATATTTAACTTATATATCTTGTTGACTTCCCTGATCCTCAGAATCATGAATGTGATAAGCTCCATGTCCCAGAACACAGTAGATGCACAAAATATACTGTTTAATGAAGAAATTAAACCTTAACTTTCTGCTCTAACAACCCTAATCACAACCTCCACAAGACAGAAAAGACATTAGTTTGGTCTCTAGCCACAGTGCCACTTTCAGCAGCTAAAAGCCTTGTTTGCCTCTGCCTGCTGTGTTCCAGAACAACAAAGAGACCTGCGTGACTAGGATGCAATGAACTAGGGAGATGGCAGTAGGGATACTGCTGGAAGAGAATGAGGGTGGACGTTTGTCAAGCGTCAGGACTCACTATGTGATGGATTTTCTGGGGGCCTTTGATTCCAGGGCTGCTGATCCCTAGTCCAGTATGGACAAACGTCTCCCCTGGTCAGGGCAAAGGCCCAGAAAAGCTTAGGGGAATTCATTTGAGGAGGACCTTTGTTTACTTCATGCCCAATGTGTTCAGGGACCTAGGCTAGATGATCTTACATTTGCTATTTTATTTAATGCTGTAAAATTATACATTCCTCTCCCATGAAAATACCCGGTTTATCTGTTTCTTCCATTTCTATACTTGTCTAGCCTACAACCAAGCCTCTGATCCTCAACGCTTGTTATATTCTCAATAAATTAACTCACTTCTTGTTTTACATCTTTGCCTTCCAACTTAAAACATTCAAGCTCTATTAGTCTGGTTAGACCGGGTTATGCTGCAGTTACAAACAACTCCCAAATCTCAGACACTTACAAGAAGAAAGATTTCTTTGTTCACTCAAGCTACTTGTAGATCATGGGTAGACTCTGGCCCCTCTCCACATAATTTTCACTCTGGGCCCCTGGTTGGTGAGTTGCCTCTGCCTGGACCTTTGGCAGAGGGGAGAGGAGGAGGTGGTGGGCCACATCATGGCTCTTAAAGTTTCTGCTTACAAGTGACACCTGTCACTTCTCACATTTCATTGGCAATAGAAAGTCACCTGACTGAGCTGATATCAATGGGCTAGATATGGTCATTCCTCCCCCAGGAAGGGGCGCTGAATATTTTTGAGCAATAATAGAATCTACCAAAAGTGCTGTCCCTACAGAGGCTTACTTGCTGTGCCTGGGTGCCCAAGCCCTCCTATCTTTCTTCGAAGCACGCTCTGCCAAATCCGGAGTCTGGATGCATTCCCCCCACGTCTTGACTCCAGCACTCAGACTGCTCCGGGTTGTTGGAGGATACAACATCCCTGATTGCCCAGTTCACATTCATTGCGGGACCGCCATGTGGCCCAACCATGTTTTCTATTTTCCCTCATCAACTCTCTTTGACATTTTTCTGTTATTTCAAATCAACCCTCACAACATCCCAAATCCTTCAGTACGGTCCGATGATGAGCCTCCTATTTTTTACAGAAAACAGGGGTGTATAAGTACAAATCCTTATAAAAATTGTAACCCCCCACATTCCTTTTCACCTCTCTCTGCTGTTTTTCTCCATAGCACTTGTGTATCCTCATTGATCTACTTAACCGATGTATCTTGTTTATTTTCTGCTTCCCCTTCTTCTTCCTCTAGGTGTGCCACCACCATTCCTCCCCCCTTTCCTGTCTTAAAGTAAAAGCAGTTTTTTCTCTCCAAATGCAGTGCATTCTGCCCATTTCCTATGGCTTCCCTCTCGACCCTGCGCCATTTACTCTTCCTGCTTTCTTAAAAGCCAACCCCTTCCTCTTCATTGGCTCTTTCTGCTTGGTCTCCATACTGGCTTCTGCTGTCCTCAGGGACACATTGGGACCTTTCAGGTCCCACTGCCATTTCCTGGAAGGCAGTTGTTCTCTACTTGTTCTGCCTGCTGGGCAGCTTCTTGGGGAGACTTGGGCAGTCTTGAGTTACCACACTAGGTTTGGAGCCCTCGGCTCTGCAACTTGGCTGTTTGGTGTTGGTATGTTCATTTATCTTCTGAAACCACTTACCATTTCCTTAACTGTCGAAAAGAGAAGAATAATTATTATTTTCCATGGTTTATATGAAGAGTAGGAATAACTTACACAAAATGCATTACAGGTATGAGGTACTCAATAAATGGCAGCTAATGCTGTTATTAATGTTGTTATATGAGTCTCTGCTCAGATGTCATTTACTCTGAGTGCTACTCTGAATCGTACCTAGCTGTTCTCTGTGTTCATAGAGCTCTATTCTTAACTGTTTTAAAGCAGTAATTATTCCGATTCTAATTAGCGGTTCTTCCCAGTAAATTTTTAATCTTTTAGATCAGAGTCTCTGTCCTTTTTTGTACAGTCTTACCAATGTTTTTTTACTCCTTTTTTTATTCACAGGCTAAATCATTGTTCTTCTTTTATTTGGGACTAAATAAATATTTTGTTGGAAGAGGAAGTAGTTCCCAGTTCCATGAAATATATAGTTCTACAAAATGAACATGTACACAATCCATATTAATATTTCACTTGTTATTGTACCAAGGCTAAATAACAGATCCTAGGTTGACAAAGCAAGTAGCATCGTGATAGAGTAATCTTTCTTGAATTTGGAACTTCCTGAATTTTCCATATTGTTTAACCTGCTGATTTAAATGTAGGCATCAGGAGAGTTTCTATTAAATTAGAAGAAAAATAGGAAATATAGAAATAAAGATCAGTGGTCCCCTTTTAAACTGCCTTTCAATGCCTAGTGAAAAGGACCATAAATATTAGATCAAACAGCACAGAAATAATCAAAGGCTGCTGAAGCATGCATCTAACATTTGCAGGGTAGGGTAAGAGTTCAAATGGAGGCTCCAGCTCCATTTCACACCACTCTGGCTCTATCCTGTACCTTGAGAGCTCATTTCTGTGGGTGCCATCAGAATTCCTCCCTGAGTAAGCAAATTCATGGCCAGAGGAAAGCTCAAGTGTGGGGTCCAGGGCAAGGGCTCTGGTTATGGGGAGGCAAAGGTGATGCTATTACTGATTCATAATCAACGTAGTGTTTGGGAAAGAGATCATGTGCCCTGCTCTGAAAGCATTTCCTATGTTGATGGCGGGGGTTGCGGGGAGGTGGGTGGATTTATAAACTAGTTGGAACTCTAGTCCAGTGTTATCTAACATGTGGGTCATGGGCTCCTGGGTGGCTTTGGAGTTATTGCAAGGGGTTGGAAAATTTGAATGCTTTCATAGCATTTTCTATAGACTTAATAAATATGTCTTACTCATCAACAAATACTAATTTTACAAAGGTGGGCTGGGTTGAATAAAATATAATTTTAAGACATTATTAACATCAATGATGCTTTTTATTATTATGCACATATATACCAAATGAATAGCAAAGGATAGCTACCCCTATGTCGTTGTCTAATTACTATGTATTTTTTTAATTTTAGAAAATGGATCTATCTACAAAAGAATTATTGAACTGATTTAGCTGATATTTAAAAGGACTTCAAAGACTTCATTTTAATTAATACTCTCAGGGCTGAATAAGTGTAATCTTGCATTGTTGATTCCATTTTGGGATGGGAAACTAGGCTTGACAGTAAAGGATTTTATTCTGATTCCTCAGTGAATCAGGTCAAAGAATTTTAAATGCTCCCAGGTGCTTTGGAGTAAGAGTTCAATATGGAGGTAGAGTGGAATGTGGGAAAATAGGCCAACAATTTAGTTTTCATTTTTGTCTAATAATTAAATGAATTGTTTTCCACTCCAGTTAAATCCACTGCATCCTCAGTTATTATATCTTAGACTGATGTATCAGGTATGGTCTGACAGGAAGTAGACAGCACACTTCTATTGGGATTAATTACACAAATGTGGGCAGGGTTTAGCAAAAGCAAGATGGCTCAGTACCCTGGCGCTAGGCCTAAAGGGGAAGAAAAGGGAACAATTCTTGGAATCTGAAGAGAAAAAGGTACAGGAAGGGTTAGCCGACAGGAGCTGAGGCCCTCAGGAGAGGACCAGGTAAGGGAGCCAAGGGAGTAAGTATCCTGAAACTACTCCATCCGACCCTCTGCATGTCCTTGAAGTGTCTCCCTTTGCACACTCTCTCTCTAAGAGGGGTGCAAGGGAGCCAGGGCACAAAGTGAGATGCAAAAGGGTGGAAAGTGGCTCTGGAAGGACAAGCAGAAGATATTTAGCACAACCAACCATGCTAGATAACTTATCAAGTACAGGCACTTGCCTTCCACTACATGGGCATAGTGGTACAGGAAATAGGCTCTGGATTTACTCAGATTATGATTCAATTCTTTACTGTTGTGAAGCTCTGTGCTTGAGTTGGATAAATCCCTCAACTTCTCTGAGTCTTATTTTTTCATTTGTAAAATGTAAATAGAAGATCTATTTTCCCATGTTGCTCTCAAGTTTAAAAGATAGTATGTCAATTAGGATATAGCAAAGACTATTTGATGCTGAAAACTTTGGGTGAGATGGAACCTTAGAATCCTCTTTGCTCTTGCTTGTCAACTACTATGTGTCTACTACATATTCTGTGCTTGGGGATTTTATATTCTTAGCAATTTTTGAAGTAGTTTTAAATGCATGTATGGGAATATCAAATCTGTATGCTCTCCAAGCATTGACTATAGTCTGATTTTATTAGGTCTTGTTTATATAATCTTACTATTTCTCAATTTATTTCGGTGCTGATGTGATTAGTACAGATTTATATGAGTGTTATGAAGTCATGGTACGTTTTAAAAATCATGGTGTAGTTTCTTTATCAAAGGGATTCTAAAAGCACGCTATCATCTTGAGAAAACCTGTTTTGACATTCTAAAAGGAATCTTTGCACTTAACATGTTTAAGGACTACTGATCTATTTTGGCTTCATGTATCAACTTGATGTAGATTTTATAAAAAAATTTTAGGTCTTACACATCAGTTTCTTAGGACAAGCCTTTCCCTGCACTGCGTAATAAACACGAGACAGTGCAACAAAAATTGGTAATGACTTCCCTAAAAACAAGCCAAGTGTAGAAGACTCCCTAATTGTCAGGACAGCAGGTAAGGTGGCCCTAGGTACCAACGGGGCACCGGGCCAGATCTCTGAGGGTACCCCTAAACTGCAGCACTCTCACTTCAAGGAACTAAAAGGGATTAGCTCCTTCTTGCTCCCTACCCCTCCGCCCTCCTCGGCCCCATCGGTCCCCAGACCCGCCCCGTCCCCGCCCGCCGGAGCAGGGCGGACCACGCCCCCGCGCGCTGGTTGGCCCTCGCAGGCATGATGAAACTTCCCGCACGCATTACAGGAGCGCGGCGTGCACGGAGTGAGCGGAGGTCGCCTGCACGCCATCTGCAGCCCTGCCCGCCGCCCCCGCCAACCTGACCTGCTCTCGCGCAGGTAAGCCGGGCGGGCCCCTGCCGCCCAGCGCAGCGCCCTCCCCACGTGCCCCGGGGCTGCCTCCGGCCTGCCCCGGCAGCTAGAGGAGGATGCGCTGCGGCTTGGCACCCGGCAGACGCGGTTCCGGGGCGCCCGCGGATGCTGCGGCTCCTGCCTGCAGGGCGGGGCGGGCGCCTCCCGATTGTTGCGCACCTGGGAGCAAGCTGGCGAGGAAAGGCCTGTGTCCCGGGTCCCGAAGGGATCAAATGAACCGCGGCCAGGAGGCCTGGCTGCACCGGAGAGAAGGCCTAAGTTAGCCCCTATAAATGTTATTATTTTTTACCAGCTGGCGTCGAAGCCTGTGGGAATATTCGCAGTCCGGAGGCCCTGCTGCGGACCGGCGAGAGCATGCACGTGGCCGGGGCGCAATCGGGTGTCACGGGGCGGTGGTGCAGTCGCCTGGTCCTGGTCTAGGAGGGAGGGTCTCTGGCTTTGTCAGTTACCGTCGCAGGCCTCCGTGTCTGTACTTTCCCCCTTACCTGGCCCACACTCACCTTGCCTCCTTCCCCTTCCCTCACCCCTCCCTGTAGACTGCAAGACTCCACAAGCGACTTGCCGAGCAAACCCTACCAAGAAGAGATTTGCGTAGGGAGACAGGCGGCCAAGTACAGAAAAAAGCAAAAGAACACGCATGCCCTTTTTCAATAGGTTCTGTTGTATAGAGCTGGCTTCAGATTAATGTTACTGATTTAAATACAGGGACAGTTTTCATTTTGGCCAGTGGCCGACATTATTTCTTCACTGTCCGTTGCCCTGGGTGCTTGACTAATAATTGAAAAGTATTAAGTTAAAAAAAAAATCATTATTCATTGCATTGCTGTAAGATTAATTAGAAGTAAAGCCCGACTTGAACTTGTCCAGGAGTTGGTTACTTACCGAATCTTACCACAAAAGATGATATGGCGAGGTTTAAGTAGTTGGTAAGTGGAATAGAAATTAAATGCACTTCACCTTTGTGTTCACCCTCTCTCCTCTCGAATTTAGTGGTTAGTGTGTGTTCCTACAGCACACTTAATACTGAGATTCACTCAGCAGCTTTAAGAAGATTTACGTAAATGATTCTCTGATGACCACACTTGTTTTCAAAGCACTTTTCCTAACCCATTTTTAACATATTACTATTTGGTGGTCAAAGGTAGGTGGCTCGTTTTAGTAGTCATCTCACTGATGACTCAGTCCGGTTCAGTAACTGCTAGCCACATGGAAGTGTTGAGCTCTTCAAATGCTGGCTAGTCGAATTGGGATGTGCTCTCAGTGTAAAATACAATAGATTTTGACAAGTGAATAGGAAAGGCAATGTAAAATATCTGTTAAGTATTTTTTTATACTGATTATATGTTGACACTATTTTGGGTGAATGGTGTTAAATAGACATAAAATTAATTTCACCTTTTTCTTCTCTTTTAATGGGACTAATATATTTAAAATTGCATATGTGGCTCACCTGGGACAGCACTGCTCTAGCACTTTATGAGGAAATGTGAAAATTACTGGGAACAGCCAACAGCAGTAGAAAAAAGGAAGGCAAGTAGGACCTTTGCCCTCTTTTAAGACTGATTCCAATAGAAATAATAGGTTATAGTTTGAATTTGCTTTTTCCTGCTGGAAAAATAAGTGTGCTTCACACTTTTGTTCTCCCTCTTTCCCCTCCAATTTAGTGGCTAGTGTGTGTTTCCTGTAGCGGGCTTCCTGCTGGGATTTGCTGAGCAGCATTAAGAAGACTTAGTTAAATGATCCCTGATGATCACACTTGATTTCCAGAGCACTTCCCTAACCTATTTTTAACATATCACCATGTGGTGGTCAAAGGTAGAGGGCTTATTAGTAGTCATTTCACTTAAGTTTCAGTTGAATTTTCCCACTAAATCTCAAAGTTAATCTCTCGTTATAGGCTGTTAGGCTCATTGCATGGACGGGACAGCATGGGACATGTGGTGCTTCATTTCATAGTGTGCGAGTTGATACCATTTGTCATTACTTTGATGTGGTCTTCTGAAAGGCCAACCAAAGCTTTGGTTCATTTAGATGCAAAGGATCTCAAAGGATTGCTCAAAGTGATGGATGTAACTTGAACATATAGTTTTTCTTTAGAGTGTCTCAAATAATCTGGGCATTTGCTGCAGATTTGCATTTTTAAAAAAATACTAAAATAGTTATTTTCCATGCTGCAAATGTTTTGATTAAATAGCCGTTTTGAGTTGTCAGCAGCCAAATAAAATGGCCCTTTATTTCACAGTTGAGAATTTGTAATTGAAAAGTAATTAACATATGTAGGAATTATTTTTATTTACTTCCTGGCCTATAGAGATGAGCCAGGTTGTTTTTCAGGGATGTTAGTGTATAAGTCCTACTTACTTTGCTTTCTTACTGACCCACGTGGCTTTGAGACAGGAATACTTGAGAACGTTTTTGTCATGTAGAACTTTTTGATAGTGAACATTTTGTGTCTTTTGTCAAAATGTTTTGTTTGTCATAAAGCCAGAATATCTGATATCAGATTATATTGCCTTTTTTCCTCTTTAGACTTTCTTCAATCACATTTGAATAAATCACTTAGAAGTAAGCTAGACGTTCTGGAATGCTCACAAAATCTGTGTATTGTAATATTTATTATACTTTAGCAGTATGTATAATCTGTTCTTCCCACTATATTTTACCTGCAGTTAGTACAGGTAAAGAGAGCATTTACTTGTACAGGAAAGCTGAGAGGAGACTGTAGAAATCTGGAGAGTGTTTTGGATCTTTGAGGGCTTCAGGGATTTTGGGGTGGAGAGCGTGGGGCTGAGATCTCTGGCTAGATTGGAGCCAGCGTGCCTGTGTATCCATATGTTGGGAGCAAACTTAGGATGCAGAGACAGAATACAGCCCGCAAGCTGCCAGCTCTGGCTGGCCTCCAAATCCTAAGGTGTTAGAGATGTAAACTTTGACTGGGTGCTAAGCTGCTGTTGGATATGAAGGTCATCCATCTTTTCTGAGTACTTGCAAATAAATGAAATCATTTTCTACTCCTGTGTGCCTGCCGACCTAATGGAAAATCACCATAGATAAGATGGTTTATATTTCAACCTTTGAAGTAAGTGATTTATGCAAGTTTCTGGAATCAAGATTTGATGAAGACTTGGATTGGATGCTGAATATTTCATTGGTCTGCTTTTCTCTCCACAGAGAGCTGGTAGCACCATTGCACCATGTGTGGTATTTGGGCCCTTTTTGGCAGTGATGACTGCCTTTCCGTTCAGTGTCTGAGTGCTATGAAGATTGCACACAGGGGTCCAGATGCATTTCGTTTTGAGAATGTCAACGGATACACCAACTGCTGCTTTGGATTTCACCGGTTGGCGGTGGTTGACCAGCTGTTTGGAATGCAGCCAATTCGACTGAAGAAATATCCTTATTTGTGGCTCTGTTACAATGGTGAAATCTATAACCACAAGAAGGTAAGCAAAATAAAACCAGATGATGTGTGGATGTGATTAAACTCCAGAGCTTGTTATGATAATATTATACATTTTGTATAATGCTTTTTACTTTTCAATGCACTTTCTGTGTTTGTTATCTCATTTGCTCTAGGTATACAGATAGATAGGCAGGGCACCGACGCACAAAGAGGTGAGTGAAATGAATTGGTCACCAAAAAAAGTAATAATAATGAGATTACAGTTGAGTTTCTTTGACTCTTAGAATGTTTTTCCCGCCTTCTCTTTTACGAATTTAAATATTTGTTAGAGCCTGTGCTAGGTGCTGGGGATACAGTGGTGAATAAAAGCGTCTGCACTCTAATGGAGCTTGTTTTGTTAGGGAGCAGACAGAAGATCGTTGTACATATAATAGGTGTTCTGAAAGAATGAATACGGATCTGTTGAATATGGGAGATCCACTTCTAGGAAGGGTGATCAGAGAAGGCCTTTTGAGGAGGTGACATTTGAACTGAGACGTAATGGATAAAGATCAACTATAAAGGCTGGGCAAGAGCATTTCATGCAAGGGGAATAGCATGTATAGAAGCCCAGAGGTGGGAAGCTGCCCTGGGATTGTAAGTAAGGGAATGAGGGACAGGTGGGGCTGGGAAGGTGGGTGGGACCAGATCAAGCTGGGCTTTGCAGCCTTGGTAAGGAGTTGGAATACTATTTAAGAGCAGCAGCACTTGAGGATTTTAAGGCAGGGATAGAATTTGATAGTGGGGAGGTCAGCACATTTATAGCTTTTATATAATGCTGCCACCGAGATTGTTGTCATGGTTATATACTAATCAGAGCCAAAGGGCAGAGAGCTGGCTGCATGCAACAAAAAGTAAGACTTCTAGCAACATTCTGATTGGAACAGCTTTCTAATCTGGTGAAAACTTACTCTTAGGTTAAGAGTGGGTGAGGGGATAGAAATTCTGACCCTGGGAAGCTAAGAACCTTCCAATCCAGGCTTATTTAGCTCGTGTTTCATAAGAAACTTTTTAATCCACAATTTGCAAGTTATTGTTTGTCACCTCTCTTCCCAACTTACTGAAAAGAACAGAGCAGTGAGCACCTAGATTCAGTAATGCTTTGCCATACTTTGACTGAATCATTTGAGAGTATGTTGCAGATATTATGACATTTTACCCCTAAATATGTAAGCATTTATCTCCTAAGAATAGGGACACTCTTTTACTTGACACCAATACTATTATTAAGCCTAAGAATCTATAGTACCTCCTAATAATCAGTTCATATTTAAATTTCCCTAAGTGTCCCAAGAATAAATATCTTTATAGCTTTTTTGTTGTTGTTGTTGCTTTATTTTGAGCCAGATTTCAGTGAAGTTTGAAGAATTTGGTTGTGAAGTTTCTTTGTATTTTTTAAAACTTTTGATAATGCCTGTCATGCATTTTGGGTTTATATAACATATACTGCAACATAAATTTCACACTCCTCCTTTTTTTTTTTTTTGAGACAGAGTCTCACTCTGTTGCCCGGGCTAGAGTGCTGTGGCATCAGCCTAGCTCACAGCAACCTCCAACTCCTGGGCTCAAGTGATCCTCCTGCCTCAGCCTCCCGAGTAGCTAGGACTTACAGGCATGTGCCACCATGCCTGGCTAATTTTTTCTCTATATTTTTAGTTGTCCGGCTAATTTCTTTCTATTTTTTAGTAGAGACGGGGTCTCACTCTTGCTCAGGCTGGTCTTGAACTGACCTTGAGCAGTCCTCCCACCTCAGCCTCCCAGAGTGCTAGGATTACAGGCATGAACCACCATGCCTGCCCCCCACCCTCTTTTTGATGAAAATAAAATTTGCTACTACTAATAAAGTGTAGCTAGAGGTGAGCTGGGAGTGGAGGGAGACAGAATGAGGGAGAGGAGCAATGGGGTAATGGTTGGGGCCAAGAGGAGGCCTCCTTTTCGAATAAATCACCTGCAAGGTTTAGGCCAAAGAGAGGTGGTTGAGCATAGGCAAGGTAGATTTGGTAAGCTCTTGCTTGCTAATGTCACTGAATGCTTTAGGGTCACTTATCCTTCATAGCCCAGAAGAGTCAGCAGAAGACTATTTTCTGAACCCCACCTGTTAGTGACAGGATCATCCCTGATAGTCTCTGAGTGGGGAGGGGTGACCAGAGGGAAGGGTGACCAGGTAATGATGACCAGGTAGTGGCTTCATAGTGACTGGAGGCAGCCACAGCCCATTTTTGGACAGTTCTATGAGTGCTTACAGATAAAAGCTTCACAAATTATAGAATGAGCTGGACTGAGAACATATTTAGAGGTCATATGTATACATATAGGTTTACGTTTTGAAATTTAAAAACATGTTTTTTTGTTTGTTTATTTTTGAGACAGAGTCTCTCTCCATCACCCCAGGTAGAGTGCAGTGGTATCATCAGAGCTCATTGCGGCCTCACACTCCCGGGCTCAAGTGATCCTCCTGCTTCAGCCTCCTGAGTAGCTGGGACTACAGGCACTCACCATCATGCCTGGCAATTTTTTTCTATTTTTAGTAAAGACAAAGTCTCACTCTGAGCAAAGTCTCACTTTTGCTCAGGCTGGTCTCGAACACCTGAGCTCAAGTGATCCTCATGTCTTGGCCTCCTAGAGTGTTAGGATTACAGGCATGAACTACCATGCCTGGCCAACATGTTTTAAATACTTAAACTTACCCGGGATTTCCACTTGGTTTTGTGTATGTTAACTTCTTCTTTCTCCATTGTCAGCTAAAAATGTGAGTATAAGTACAAAGAAAGAGGAATGCATCAAGGACTTTTTTCACCCTTACAGTTTGCCAGTGGTGCTGGAGAGCCACCAAATTGGGGAGTGACTCCCTGCGGTGACATTGACAGTCTTTTTGCTGTTCCTTTGGGGCATGTAGACTAATAAAGCTCCCCTGTCGTTTTCTCTGTCAGTGAGAGGTAGCTTTCCTGCCACTGCAGTGGTGAAGGACTGTTCACCACTGTGGAAGTTGTAGTCCACCCCTGGGGACCAGCAGCTTTGTTTTAGACTGTGAGTCTGTCATTGTGATGGAATTGTTTATTTTTCAGGGAATGGTGCAAAATTATTTTTGCCCTTTTGCTTTATATTTTGAAAGGTGTGGTCTTTGAGGCTGAACTGGAGGAACTTCAGCCAATAGTATCTTCCCAAATCAAAAGTTTACAGTTGTAGAAGACACATTTTTAGTGTGATGGCAACTAGGCAACCTATTTTCTTAACCCACATATGTGGGTTGAGCATTCTTAATCTGAAAATCTGAAATTTGAAAGGCTCCCAAATCTGAAACTTTCTGAGCACTGACCTAACACTGCAAGTGGAACATTCCACACCTGACCTCACGTGACAGGTTGCAGTCAAGATGCACATGTACAGCACACAATTTATTCAGCATCCCCAAGGGAAAAAAAACACCCTACCACCTCCTTGCAGCTGCAACTTACCTTTTCCATGTATGCCCAGGTTTCCCCAGGCAGGCATGCTCACATGGGTAATAAAATTGCAGGTGTGCAGGCTGGACCTGCCAACGACAGGTTCCTCACAATGTCCCAGATGGAGCCAAGACCTCTGTGCATTACTCACTGTGTATTTTTGCTTATTCTTTGCTCTTGGTGTAAAGATGTTGTTGGAACATTCAAAAGGCCCATTTAACAGTGATAAGGCAAGAGAAGCATTAACATGTATAACACAGAAAGTCAAGCTGTTGGAGAAACCGGACAGCAGTGTAAGGGTATAGACGACATGGTAAAAATGTGTGACGGGCTTCCTGAAGGGCTAGAGCAGCGCGCATGCATAAGAGAACAAGAAATCGTGTCAGTGTATAAAATCAAAGAGAGACTTCTAAGACGAAAACCATTGTTAATGACGCAGGTGACTCTAGAAGAAATGTTTAAAAAAGCCATCCAGCAGCATGCCTCCTCATCCCTACAGGACCCGCTTCCTGGTCCCTCAACTACTTCTGATGTTTCTTTTCATCTAAAAAAATGAAATGCCGTGTTTTATAATAACCTTTTAATGAAAACACAGCATCACAGGTGGAGACTGAAAGCCTGCTGTTGTTTGTTGTTGCTGCTGTTTAACAGCTGATGCAGGTATTCTGGATGCTACTGTGCTGCTTACCTACCCTGAACACATTATTCTTGCACTGTATTAATGGTACGTCATATTTTTAACTGTTAAGTACTTATGTGTGAATAAGCATAAGAAAATGATTGCTCATCAGTAGCATTAGTCAGGAATGATGGTGATGCCCAACAACCATAGATTGCCCACGTGGGTGGCTGAGATAGTGACACCTTTGCTTTCTCATGGTTCAAGATATACAAACTATGTTTCATGCAAAAAATAATGAAAAATAGTGCATAAAATTACTTTCATCCTATTTCACATTTAGATTTGAGTCTCATCCCCTGGGTAACTCATTATGTATATGCAGATATTCCAAAATTAGAAAAAAAAAATCCAAAATCTGAAATACTTCTGAAACACTTCTGGTTTTAAGCATTTCAGACAAGGAAATACTCAACTTGTATATATGTAAATATATGTATTACCTACATAGTATGTATATAATATGCATTTTCATTCCTCCACACATTACTGCTTTGGTGTATTGCCACTGTATTCTGTTTATGAAAATGCAACTAAAATTTTCAAGGGTTCAGCTTTATTTTGTGTAGAATTTGCAGAATCATGAGTTGAAACAAGCTAATGTTTGATAATGCCATGATTCTAAATCACCAAAGTGCATGAAATGATTGTAGTGCACAGATTTTGAAGCAACTTTGCAATAAAAAATTACTGGTAAATGCATAAGGACTCTAACATTTTTTTGTTTGCTATTCCTTAAGATGCAACAACATTTTGAATTTGAATACCAGACCAAAGTGGATGGTGAGATAATCCTTCATCTTTATGATAAAGGAGGAATTGAGCAAACAATTTGTATGTTGGATGGTGTGTTTGCATTTATTTTACTGGATACTGCCAGTAAGAAAGTGTTCCTGGGCAGAGACACCTATGGAGTCAGACCTTTGTTTAAAGCCATGACAGAAGATGGATTTTTGGCTGTGTGCTCAGAAGCTAAAGGTAATGAAAAGATTTTTCTATAGATTTTCATTATTGTCCTAGTTTTGTATTTTCTTCTAAATCATGTTTGAAAATCCCTTAGGGAACAATCCAAATTTTACAAGTGACTTAGTCATGGGTCCTTAGCTTTTTTTTTTTTAAAGAGTTGTATTCTCCTTTTCAGCGCTTTAATTCTATAATCCTTGAAATATGTGTCCATAGAACAGTCATTTATTTTTAGTTGTGCTAAAATGCTCTGCATCTAGATCGATCCTATATGTATTTTGTTTATTTTATTTTATTTTTTTTTTGAGGCAGAGTTTCACTCTGTTGCCCTGGGTAGAGTGCAGTGGCTCATCATAGCTCACTGTAACCTCAAACTCCTGGGCTCAAGTGATCCTCCTGCCTCAGCCTCCCAAGGAGCTGGGACTACAGGTGCGAGCCACTGCCCAGCTCCCTGTGGCCTTTAGCTGTCACTCCATCCCTTCATATTCATCATTCACCCCTTATCCCAGCCCCTGACAACCACTAATAAGCCTCCTGTCTCTATGGATTTCCCTATTCTGGCCATTTCATATGAATGGAATCATATCATAATGTGGGCTTTTGTGACTGCATTCTTTCTTTTCAGTTGGCATAATGTTTTTAAGATTTGTCTATGTTGTAACATGTATCAGCACTTACTTTTTATGGCCAAATGATATAACATTACATGGGTATATCACATTTTGTTTGTCAGTTGATAGACATTTGGGTTGTTTCCCCCTTTCAGCTATTGTGAGTAATGCTGCTATAAATGTTTATGTACAAGTTTTGTGTGGACATTTCTCTTGGTTATATACCTAGGAATGGAGTTGCCAGATCATATGGTAACTATGTTTAATTGTTTGAGGATCTGCTAGGCTGTTTTCCAAAGTGGCTGCATTTTATATTCCTACCAACAATGTAGGAGAGTTTTGATTTTTTTTCCACATCCTCACAAACCATTTTTTTCTGACTTTTTGATACTAGCTATCCTGGTGTGTGTGAAGTGGTATCTCGTTGTGCTGTTTTTGATTTGCGCTTCCCTGTTGACAGTGATGTCCAGCATCTTTTCCTGTGCATATTGGCCATTTGTATATCTTCTTTGTAGAGATGTTTATTCAGATTCTTTACCAGTTTTTTTTTCTACTGAGGATCAGTTTATTTAAAAAAATTAATGGAATTTTTTTTAGAGCACTTTTGGGTTTCAAAAAAATTGATAAGTACAGAGGTTACATATATTCCCCTTTCACACTTCCCCCAGTTTTCCCTACTTTTAACATCTTGCTTTCCTGTGCTATATTTGTTAGATTTCATAAACTGATATTGATATATTATCATTAACTAAAGTTCATAGTTTACATTAGGGTTCACTCTTTGTTTTGTACAGTGTTTTGGGTTTGACAAATGCAAAATGTCACGTATCCACCATCACAGTGTCGTATGGAATAGTTTCATTACCCTAAAAATCTCCTGAGCTCCAGCTATTCACTCATCCGCCTCTTTTGCCTCTGAACCCCAGGCCACCACTAATATTTTTACTGTCTCTATAATTTTGCCTTTCCCGGAGTGTCATATAATTGCTGTAATTGCAGAGTATGTAGCCTTTTCAGACTGGTTTCTTTTCCTTAGCAATATACATTTAAGGTTCTTCATGGTTTTTTGGTAGCTTGATAGCACATTTCTTTTCACTATTTGCTGAATAAGTATTCCATTTGTTTACATATACCACAGATTATCCATTTTTGAATTATCTATTTTTAATTGGGTTATTTGTCTTTTATTATTGAATGGTAATAGTTTCTTATATAGTCTAGGTATAAACCCTTTATGTTCAGCAGGGTTGCAAGATAGATCAGTATCTAAAAATCAATTGTATTTGATTTATATACTTTCAGCGAATACTACATGCTTGTAATGAACAATCTGAAAATGAAATTAAGAAAACTGTATTCACAATAGCATCAAAAAAGAATAAAATCCTTAGAAATAAATTTAACAAAAGTGTAAAACTTGTATTTGGAAACTATAAAACATTGAAAGAAATGTAAGAAGATCTAAATAAATAGAAAAGCATCCTACTGATCATGGATTGAGGACTTTAACATTAAGATGGTAGTACTCCCCAAACCGATCTACAGATTCAACTTGAATCCCTATTAGAATCCCATGTGAGTTCTCTGTAGAAATTGACAATCTGACTCTAAAATTTATATGAAATTGCGAAGGACTCAGAATAGCCAAAACATTCTTGAAAAAGAGGAACAAAGTAGGAGAACTCATACTTCCTGACTTCAAAACTTACTACAAAGCAATGGTATTAAGGACAGTGTAATACTAGCACATGGATAGATGTACAGCCCAGTGGAATAGGATTCATAGTCAGAAATGAACCCTTACATCTGTTGTCAACTGATTTTCAACACAGGTGCCAACAGCATTCAGTGGGGAAAGAATTTCAAAAACCGGTATTGCTAGGACAACTGGATATACATAACACATATGCAAAAAAAAAATGAATTTAGACCTTTATACCATATACAAAAATTAACTCAGTGGACCAAAGACCTAAATGTAAGAGCTAAAACTATAAAATCCTGAGAAACAACCATAGGGGTAAATCTTCATGACCTTGAATTTGGCAAAGCTTTCTTAAATAATGGCACAAACAATGCAAGAAAAATTGGTAAGTTGGTCTTCATCAGAATTAAACATCTTGTACTTAAAAGGACACCATCAAGAAAGTGAAAAGACAACCCACAGAACGGAAGAAAATATGGCATTGTACATAGCACGTTTGATGATAAACTTTAAGAGGACATTCGTATTTTATCTCTTACCTGCATAGCAGTGACATCCTAAAATCTGAGTTGCTGCCTCTTTTTTCCATTCTTTAAATCCTTTCTCACTTAGTTTTCAAATTTAATATTGGCTGAAGCAAGGATAATGAGGTCAGTCAAAGGGTCCTTGAGATACTAGTCACAGCGTGTGGACTAATACCTGATCTATTTTAGGCATTTCTAGTGTGACCAAATAGCAAAGAACGAATGTATATGCCAATTACCTCATGTACTTCTGGGGCAGCCTGGCAGAGAACACCGGGAAAAGCAAGCACCTACTCCACTGTGTCTCTGGGCCTGACCAGCACTTGATATGGAACTGTAATCTCCCAGCCAGTTTCCCCTCTGAAATTTCTTCTT
>CAUYRT010038690.1:0-38249 GCA_963574885.1 Lepilemur ruficaudatus
ACTGAATATAACCAGGAGAAATGGCTTTGTCAGGAAAGATTTTTATTCTTCCAAAGACATGTTCCACATTATGTAGGACTCACACCCTTAACAAAGTTTCTTAACACATGTCAAATATAAACTTTGGCCCATGAACAGAGATGAGTTTTTTAGTTGAATTCAGCACAGGCTATGTTTACCTGCTTGGTTTGAGAACTAATCAAGAGCCACTTTAAAATAAAAGACTTTCACTAAGTGACTTCTTGCAACGTGAGCTTTTCAAATGAATGTCAAGGTATCCACAGAGGTAAAGATGTTGCAATTTTACACACACACACACACACACACACACACACACACACACATACACATCAGCTGACAAAACCCACAGAAGGAAACAAAGTTAACTGCAAGATTCAGAATACTGTCTGATTTCATGTTTCTGAACAGTGTATCATCCATCAGAAGCATGTATGTCCAATTCTCACGATGCTGAATTTGGCCAATTACCAAAATGAGCATCATTCCCTTCTCCAAAAAGTGTTCTTTCAAAACCTTAAGATCCTGACATACTAAATACAAATATAAATTACTCCAATTTGGTACAATGCCTCTGAACTGTGGCAGTGTACATACTTGATGTTTCATTGAAATAGTGATTCTTTTTAAAAGTTAGAGTTTTGTTGGTTTTCATCAGTCATAAAAGGACCATAAAGCTATTTTTTTGGAACAATATTCTCTGAATGCTGAACTTCTCCAGTTAGTCAATCCAGCTGTCCTCAACCCTCAGCCAGAAGTGCAGATTTTATAGTCCTAAGTAGAATCACTAACCCTTGCTGCCAATAATCTCCTGTGTTACATTTAAATTCCAATATTGCTTCATAACAGTCACGATGACTATTTTAAGCAAGTAAGAATTTTTATGAAGTTGGAAACCAAGAGCTAAATTCTAAAAAGCATTACGCATATAAAAATCCCCCAACTCTGACACTGAGCTCTACCAGAACTGAGATTTTGGATTTATTTCATGATTTTGACACAACTGTGTTTCCAATACAGATTTCCCTGGTTCTTGGTCATGTGACAATGAAGAAATGTATTCATGACTTATACGGACTTCAGATGAGTCTGGGCGGAACACACCCTTTGTGATTTTTAAATTCGTTTTTCAGGAAGCACTTCCCAAAAACACTGGGGTGTCAGCAAGGAATTCCAAGAGGACTTTGGGAAAACACATGGCCTTGGGAATCAGCAGTGCATCCAAGGTCTCTTCTATGGAATCGGTTCCTACCTCCCACCCACACATCTCTGGCCCGCTCCTGCCAGCCAAGGATTTTCTGTCTTCTGTGTTTACCGTGTTCTAAGCTCAGGTGAAAAACCAGATGACTTAAAGAGGAATCAGATATTGCCATTGGCCCTTCTCACGAACCACACCAAGACATCGTGCCACTGGATCTGTTTTCGTTTTGTTTTTTGTTTGCTTTTTTAATGTGGAGAAAATGTTACAGAAAATCTGTAGGCTTTGAAGAAGGAAAGTTGTGAGAAATTCTACTTGCCAGGAGAGTGAATTCTGTTTTAAAAGGATGTAGTGAACATTTTGAGAAAAAAGTTTAAATGCTTTTTTCCTCTCAATAATAAACTACTATACCATGATTATGTACAGTTAGAAAATGTAAAGCATGAATAAATGAGGCATTCCATAATCCTACTTCTCATATGTACTATTTATATTTCATTGCACTGTGTTTATACATATTAAAATTAAGACTATTATTTATATATTTCTGGCTTTGAGATTTTGTTACTAAATGTTTTGTGAACACATGGCATTTATTGCCTACATTATATTCTATCAGTGGAATAAACTATGGTTTAACTTTTCTCCTTTTATTATTTGTATGGTTTTGAGTTCTATGCTAATATACATAATCCTTTCCTAAACATTGTTTACACAAACCTTAGTTATTTCCTTAGTATATATTCCCAGATAGGACTTAAAGGCTCTTGATTGCCAAATTACTCTCCAGAAAGTTCTATCAATGACTACTCTTGTCAGCATGATATAAGAGTGTCCATCCTCCCTCACCTTCATCAGCACTGACTACTGACTTTTAAAAACTGCCAGTGGAAGAGGCACATATTGAAATTCATTTTGGTGCAGGAAAAGTGATGGGGAAAAGATACACTCCTAGCTTAGACACCCTGCTTGCACAGAACCCAGAGGGGGACAAATGACTTCAGTAGAGAGGCCGTGTGTGCACTGATAAGGACACAGTCCTTGAAGTCAGACATTCTGGGTCAAAACCTGGGTCTATTACTCACTGGCTGGGTGGTCTTAGACAAGTTACTTTCTTTCCATACTCAATTTCTTCAACTGTATAATGAGAATTGCAATAGTACCTATTGTAAGGGCTTAAGTTTGAACTGGATAATGCAAGTAAGGTACTTAACACAGTGGCTCACAGCACATACCCAATAAGTACTAGCTTTCATGCTACTACTATGGTTGTTATAAAAATATAAACTCTAATAATCATCTCATAACTAATCAGCACTTGATTGTCCAGATGATTTCATGTATGTTTATTTCACTTTATTTTGAAGACAATCACGAATAGGAGGGCAGCGGTGGGTAGTGTTAAACCCTTCTTAGAGATGAAACAAGGTAAAATGAGCCTCTATGCCACACAAAGGGCAGGGCCAGGATAAAGTTTCGGACCCTGGGTCTCCTCCCCTGGGCTTTCTGTATTGCACAGTGTCGCACGTTTGCTCAGGACAGCCTTCTGCACTGGTGAGGCCGTGTTGTGGTAAACCCCAAAATATGTGCACTTCTAGATGCATATGATTTAAAGGAACCTTTCTACGACTACCCGAAGCTCTTAACCCATGAGTCAGGGAACAACAGTCCTCTTGACCACAACAAGCCCGTATGACTACAAACTTTATAAAAAAGAAAAAACTATTCAAAGGCTGTCTACATTTACTTTGCACTCTTTTGTGAAATTTGAAAAATAACATTTTTTGCAATAAACATTTGCCAACTTCCTTAAATAAACGTAAGAGAAGTGTATATAAAGTAACCTCTTAAAATCGTGGTTTTTCTAAATTGGTAGCATTTAAATTTCTGAAGTTTCTAAAACTTAAAATCACATAGAAGCTTTGGGAAGAACTGTGCCCTGGAGGCTAATTTATACCGTCTTGAGCGGATAGAGGCTCAGCCTGTGGGTCTCAAACATTAGGATGCATCAGGACCACCTGAAGGGCTCATTAAAACCAAGTGCTGGGCCCCAGTACTAGAGTTTGAGTCAGTGGGTACATAGTAAGGGACACAAATTTGCATTTCTAAGAAGTTTCCAGGTGATGCTGACGCTGTTCTACTTTGAGAATCACAGCCACCCTTTCTCTTCTCTTCTTGCGTTCCACGCGTTTATGATCTGACAAACTGGGACGACTGGGCCTAACTGAGGTCCACTGGTAGGGAAGAGGCAGCAGGAGCCCAAAGAAGAAAGCTCTAGGGAGAGAGGGAGTCTGGACTCAGGGGGCTGCTGGCAACGGCCTGGACTTTCTGCTAATTGTGGCTTACGGGTTCTTGATTAACCGGAAAAATGAAAAAAGATGGTAAGATTTATACCCCTGCCTTGTGAAGTAGGCTATTCCGTTTACAATTCTTTCAATGTCTGCATTGCCTCCAAACCCCTGTGTGATTTTGGGCTGGCCCCATCACCGCTTTACTGGCACTTTTACACCCTTCTCTTACCTTGAACCTCACTGTAAAGCTCACTTTCCATTCACTCACTTTCGATTCCACGGAATCTATAGGACATGCCACTGGATCTCAGAAAGGATACACTCTTTCACTGCTCTAAATTGACACAGTGATCTGCTCCATTTTATATGGCCTCAACTATTTTGAGAAAGGCAAAGACATTCCAGTATGACCATGTAAAGATGTTTCAAAAATTGACATAGCATCTGGAATTCTCTGGAAAATGGGGCACAAGCTATGACTTATGGCATAACACAGAAGAACAAAGGATGACAACAGTGATAAATACATACTAAAAAAAGGAAAATAAGTTTCCTTAACCACTTTCCCTTTTTTCTAAAATAGTTCTCTTCTCAAAATGCCTTATCGTCTAGCACTAGATATTATTGTTGTTACTGAAGAAAACAGATTTCCAAAGTATTTTGATATTATCTTAGTACTGGATCTATTTTTTAAATTATCTATGATATTTGTTTTCTTAAACACAGTACTTTAATAGGATGCCTTATGAAAATGAGAAAATGCTTCCATTCTGAGTCAGCTAAGTCATAGTTCTGAATTGAGGGGTTCAAAACTGTTAAAGTAAAATACTAAAAACCCAGTGGAGTGTCCTCCGCAGAAGGCTGTTTTCTAAAACACGTCTGAGTACGCAGTGTTCTTCCAGCATAACAAAGGCTCACAGGGTGAGCTGAATGATCCGATATCCCCCAAATCAACTTGTTGGCCATGCAATTACTGAACAAAATGAACTCCCAACGTTAAGAAGAAACGACCCAGACACCAGAAGTACTGCTCCATCCGTGCCCCGAACAGTGTGAAAGACGAGAAGAGACACATTCAAAATAAAAACAACACCATGTTTACTTTCAACCACATGTGATCTTTCCCCCTCTCCTCTCTCTCCAACAATCTCATGGGCTATGAAATCAGCCTTCTTAGTAGAATAGAAGAAAAACCAACTCAAGAGAGAAGAAAAAAAATTGTCCTTAGGAACAAAAAAAAAGTTATTAAAGACCTACTATGTATTTAAGGAACTTTCTAGAAGACAAGAGGGTGGTGCCTTCAAATGGCAACTCATTCAGGGAGCCAAGACACACAGCATAAAATAAAAAGGAGCCATTCAAGATAGCACATAGCCAGTAAACATGAGCAGTGGAGAGCCTAAAAATGTTGCAGGCTTTCTGACACTAGGGAGATAACAGGGGCAGTAGCCGAGGAAGAGTTATCGGAAGACATGGGATTAGAACAGGGTCTTAAATAATCAATAAGCCATACGGATGACATTTCAGAAACAGAAAGTGGGTGAGCCAAGGAATAAGTTCAGGACTGTACAAAGTATGCCCAGGGCTCAATTGGGAAGAAGGTTCACATAGAAGAGTGGTGGAAGATACGACCAGCTGGGGGACCCGAGGGTGGGGACTGGGTGCCCATGGTAGAACCACTGTTAGTTTAACACTTAGCAAAGTTTGACACAATACGTGTGTAGTAGTGGTAGTACTGGTAGTTAATACTCATTTTTCTTTTTTTCCGTTTCTTTTAAAAAATAACACTTTCAGGCCGGGTACGGTGGCTCACACCTGTAATCCTAGCACTCTGGGTGGCCGAGGCGGGCGGGTTGTTTGAGCTCAGGAGTTCGAGACCAGCCTGAACAAGAGCAAGACACCGTCTCTATTATATTTTAAAAAAATAACACTTCCATTATCACTCATACTTTACCTTATATCCACAGAACTTGTTCATCTTATAACTGAAAGATTGGACCTTTTGATCAACATTTCCCCATTTCCCCCCATGCTTCAGCCTCTGACAACCACTGTTCTATATGTACTTGACTTTCTTAAATGCCACATAAGTGAAATCATACAGCATTTGTCTGATATTTCACTTAGCATAATGTCCTCTAGGTTCATCCATGTTGTCACAAATGGCAGGGTTTCCTTTTTCATGGCTGATTGGAATTCCATTGCGTACATACAGACTACATTCTTTATCCATCCACATGTCAACGGAAACTTGGCTTCTGTATCTTGGTTGTGGTGAACAAGGCTGCACTGAACACGGGCGTGCAGATATGAGATGCTGATTTCATTTCTTTTGGATACACACCCAGAAGTAGGATTGCCGGATAACATGGTAGTTCTATTTTTAACTTTTTGAAGAGTCTCCATACTGTTTTTCATAAAGGCTGCACCAATTTACATCGCCACCCTCAGTACACAAGAGTCCCCCTTTTCCACATCCTTGTGAATTCTTATCTCCTGCCTTCTTGATAATAGCCGTGCTTACAGGTGTGGGATAATATCTCATTGTGGTTTTGATTTGCATTTCTATGATCGCACTCATTTTCTTCATCATTAAAATTCTATTTTGTCCTAAATAGGTCCCGAGAAATTAGTAAGTTAAATAAAGTGAGATACAAGCCTCATGAGAATCTTAAGGACAATGCACTGTAATGGAAACAACACTGGAGTTCAAGTTAGGACACGCAAGTTTCAGCCGCAACTGTGTCACTGCTTACCCTCCTAACTTGGGACAGCTCACTGTGGCTGTCTGCTTACTGATTTCTTCATTAAGGAAATGTAGAGTCAGACATATCACCACAAGGTCTCTACCCTACAGCGTGACATGCAGGATTTCATGAAATGGTAATACCTGCCTCCTAGGGTTGTTGTGAGGATGAAATGACTTAACGCACGTCCAATGCTTATCACAATACCCGACACATAGTAAGCACTCAAAAATGCCAGCTGCTTTTGATGTAATATTTTAGCCCTTGGTTGCTTCACACAATTATGCGACTCAACACAGAATCCAGTGGACTATCTGTCCATTTTGGGATCTGAGTCATACACTCTAATGGTTAGGAGTCCCCCTAGAAAAAGTTCGTGACAATACATGTCTCGCTTTAAAACGAGAGGACATTTGAGGATATTCTGCTTTACGCATTCCAAGGTTTCCTTGTTACCCCTAACACCTGAGAAAAGTCCACGCACGTGAAGCACTTCGAAGCCTGCCGGGAGCGTAGCAAGCACCGCTGGAGCCACGCTACCGTCCCTGCCTGCTCACTGTTCACACGGATGGCCCGCGGTTCAGCAGGGGCGTGCTGCCTGTCTATGGTAAAGACACGACGTCTGATGGACCTCTGTGTTCTAACTGAAATGCAAACCACAAACACAAAACTCAGTGATGGGAAGAAACTGAAGACAACAGGAAGGGCTCAGGACACTGTTCCTCTGAAGAGCTCCACAGTCCTCACTCAGCCTCCAGAAACATGATCCTTCCGAGAGTATTTTTAAAATATCATGAGAACAAAAGCACATACGCTGGGGCAAACGTATAGGCCATTTGTTCACTCAACTCTAGGGGATGTATTTATGCCACCCGTAGGTACTGTGCCACGTGGCAAGAGGCTGAGAGTGAGTGAGTTCTGGACGCTAATGATGGCGTGGGGGAGGGGCTCAGGGAAAAGGGCACAGAAACAATCACGGCGCAGCCCAGCCCAGCCCAGCCCAGCCTGGCCTCGTAAAGGGACCCAGTGGAAGTGTCATCACTTCTCACCTTGGCCCCCAAAATGAGCATGTGCCACAATAGCTGAGCTCTAAACACCCATTTCCTTATAATTTCCACGTCTACCAGACACCAGATATACTCATGATCACCTACGTATCTCTTCATTTAATGTTCTTACGTTATCGTTTTACGTGGAGAGCATCTAGAAGGCAGGACCTGGGTCAATAAACAAGGTTAGCCACACATTAATTTCATTCCTTCCCCTGATGGCAGCAGGCAGTGTGGACCTGTCCCAGAAGCCTGCTTCACCCACCAAGCTGCTGGCCAGGAAAGCTGGTGGTGTCATGCTTGCAGGACCAGTTTGGGACAGGAAGAGGCAGGAATTAGCATTCAATGAGCATCAATAACTTGCCCCACACTTTCTCTCATGTTGTCTCATGTCATCTTCAAAATCCTGTGACATGTTACCCACTCCACAGACTGAAGAAACGTTCGCCCAGATGTTACGGTTAATGTAACTTGGATTCATTGTAACATAGCCAGGAGTGGGAGAGAGGGAGTTTGTACATCTGTCTGATTTCAAAGTGTGAGGTTCTCTCCTGGGAAGCCACTTTAGAACTACTACATAAAATTTTCTAGGCCTTGCCCATTTTTACCAAATCCCATCAGTGGTTCACTAACTAGACTGCTGCGTCTGGCCCGTAACTGCAAGCCCCAGCCTGGCGGGTCACCAGGGCCACAGACTTTAGAACACTTCAGGGAAGGTGGAGGGTGAGGAACCAGAACAAGAAGGTCAACATAAAAGGGAAGTATTGCGTTGGGTTATTTCCTTTTCATAACACTTTGAAACCTTGATCCTAAGTTTTTTCCCCTTTCCCCAAGCTATTCTTGGCTTTCATTCCGTTATATTTAATATATGCTCAAACAAAATCTTTAGAGACAAAACAAAGATTACAACTAGAAATTACATTTATTCTGAGCACAGTAAGTTCAAAACTGAGTGCTAGAATTCTGTTAGGCTAAAATGAAACGCTAGTGGTACCAGAAGAACATGCAGACAATTTCCCATCACTTCAGATTATGAGTCTATATTTATCTTTCGAAATAGAAAATAAAAATTGAAACATAAGACAAATTTTGTTAGAAAACTTAATTGCTTAACTAGATTTTCCCATACAAGACCAGTTATAAAATGAGATTATAAAGAGAAAACTGTATCCTCATATTTTCAGTCCATACTTTTTAAATTTTACATGCACACATGCATACATGTGAATACACTAACTTTAATTGAGTGTGCGTAACTCTTATAAAGGAATGTTAGCAATACGGAAAAAAAATATTCTCAGTAGTTGGTTTTAGCTTTATTCATACTTAAAGCATTTTATAGTGAAACATAAAATATAGACAGAAACCAGCACAAAGCCATATATTCATTGTGACATGTTTATCAAGAAAAGCTCTGTGGGCGGGAGTGGTGGCTCACACCTATAATCCCAGCTCTTTGGGAGGCCAAGGCAGGAGGATCACTTGAGGCCAGGAGTTTGAGACCAGCCTGGGCAACATAGTGACATTTCATCTCTATAAAAAATAGAAAAAAGTAGCCTGGTGTAATGGCACACACCTGTAGCCCCAGCTACTCAAGAGGCTGAGGCGGAAGGAGTGCTCCAGCCCAGGAGTTTGAGGTTGATGCAGTGAGCTAGGATGATGCCACTGCACTTTGGCCTTGGCAACAAAGCAAGACCCTGTCTCCAAAAACAAAACAACACAAAACAAAACAAACAAAAAAAACCCCAACAACTATATAAATATCAAAGGTTAAAAATACAGACCTCTGGCTGGGCACAGTGGCTCACGCCTGTAATCCTAGCACTCTGGGAGGCCCAGGCAGGAGGATGGCTCAAGGTCAGGAGTTCAAAACCAGCCTGAGCAAGAGCGAGACCCCATCTCTACTAAAAATAGAAAGAAATTAATCGGCCAACTAAAATTATATAGAAAAAATTAGCCGGGCATGCTGGCTCATGCCTGTAGTCCCACTACCCGGGAGGCTGAGGCAGAAGGATTGCTTGAGCCCAGGAGTTTGAGGTGCTGTGAGCTAGGTTGATGCCATGGCACTCTAGCCTGGGCAACAGAGTGAGATTCTGTCTCAAAAAAAAAATATAGAACTTTATCAACACCCTAAAATTCTCCCCATACCATGTGTCCAGTCACAATTGTTATTTTAAAATTGGTTCTTACATAAGATCAGATTACTTTGATTGTAATGTCCAAGTTATTCAGGTGTTCCATATGAATGCTATATGTATGTTACATATCCAAATACACACATATTGACAGAAACACATTCATCCATTTACCTAGGTAATAACTGTACTTCATAATGGCAATCACCAAGTATTTCCACTATCACATGCCCTGTGCATCCACAGGCTGGACATGATCCATTTCATTGGGCGATTCCAAACAAAATTTGGTTTGGATAATCATTATAAACACTTTATCCCTTCTTTTAAAAACTGTGATTCCTTCTTCATAACCTACACATGGAAGGGATTACTAAATATTGGCTAATGATAAACAAATGTGTGACTATTACCATCTTAGAAACAGTCTGGCTAGTTTGGCTAGCCTCACATTCCTAAAGGTCTACCAACCTATAACACTATGGTGCTCAAATGGTGGTGGTGTTCACTAGGGATTCGGGGGCTGGGGGGTGGACCCACATGTGAGGGATGTGGTGGGCATTGTGGAGGGGAGAGGCATGTTTGAAATGTAGTTGGGGGTGGGAATCAGGGGTCTCAACAGGGGGAAAGAAATCCTCTAAAACTGATTTATGTAAATAACTGTACAACTTGGTAAATTTACTAATAATCATTTAATTGTACACTTAAAATGGAGTAAAAGCAGGATATGTAAAATTATACTTCAATAAAGAAAAAAATAAAAAATAAATAAAATTTTCATGAAAGCAAAAAAAAAAAAAAAAAAAAGACTGCCATTTTCTAATCTTGTGTCTAGATTTCAAGCTCGGGTTCCAGGGTACTGTGTGTCATAATTACAGTCTTTGTGGCACGATGCCCATCAAACCAAGGTGACACACACAGAGTGTAGCTGCCGAGTTTCTTACTTTTGCAAGTTAATAAAGTACACAGCATTCCTTGTGTCTACAGGAATTTGACTAATCCTTCTGTTTAATACAATTTCCATCCATTCATCAAGCCTGAACACACGACATACCTTAATAGAATCTGAGTCACAGCTCCACCTTCCTAGGTACGTGCCCTTGATTTGAGCAAGTCACTTAACCTCTGGTACGCATGTCACTTTCCCCATTTGTAAAATGGAGATAATAGTGCTTACGTCTTGGGGTGTTACTGAAACTAAATGAATTATTTTGAAAAGCTTTGAATAGTACTTGGCACATAAATTCAATATATATTTTTAATGAATATGGTTATAAACAAGCTACGCTGTCAAGACAAGGTGGTATTCAACAAAAAACATCTTGCTTTTCACTAAATACGTCCCATAGATAATGAACCTAAAGATTTATGATCCCATAAACCAATGATGTCAAGAATAACATGAGTACATTTGAATCTATTATAGTACAGCTACAGTAAAAGCTATAAAATGGATGAGTTCATTCTCAGAAACTCCATAGTAAATTTCAGCTGTATCCCAAACTTCAAAGAACTTCAAAGAAATGTTCATCTTTGGTTGCCAAAATATACATGCACACTTGTTTTCTCTTAATTTCCATTCCTACAAGTCTTTGATAAAGCTATTATTTTTCAGAACTAAGCTCCATTAAACATAGTCATAAACAGTTTTGCATCTATTATCAGGATGTTTTCAAAAGGAACAACCGATGCCAAAAGAGCATATATTTCAGCTGCTGTCTCCCGAACCTGCCTCTCCTGTCCTCTGCAGAACATACATGTTTCCTTGACTGTCATATTAAATAAATTCCCAAAAGGACAGTTTAATGGCATTGAAATATTTGTACTTAATTTTGGGTACTAGCCAAAGAGTGTTAGCATGACACAATCAATGTCTAATGTACGGAGGAACAAGAGAAAAGAGACAAAAATGGGCCCCGTGTTGTAAAAATGCTAGTGACCTATACAAGCAGCTTCTTAAGGATTGGATTAGCCTGATGGAAAGGAATTCAGAGGTCTGCGACAGGTAGACTTCTACAATGACTAATGATTCTGGCTTCCTGATAGTTATGTCCTTTCGTAATCCCCTTTTTTTGAAGGCACTGACTTATTTCTAACCAATAGATATGGCAAAGGTGGCAGGAAGTCACTCCTGTGATTAGGTTATCAAAGACTGACCTCCTTCCTGCTGGCTGAACTCTCTCTGGTGCCCTGTGGCTTGCGTGTTTTGATGAAGCATATCGCCATTTAAAGAGGTCCATCTGGCAAGGAACTGAGCGTGGCCAACTGTGAAAAAGTGAGGCCCTTTGTCCAACATCCCACAAGAAACTGAATCCTGCCAACAACCACATGAACTTAGAAGCAAATCCTTCCCTCAGTTGAACCTTGAAACAACTACGGCTCAGGTGACATCTTACTATAACCTGTGAGAGGCTGAAGTAGAGGACCCAGCTGAGCAGTAGCAAAGTGCTCCAAACAGAGACTAAGATAAGAAACATGTATATTGTTTAAGCTCTTAAGTTTTGGGGTGTTTTGTTACGCAGCAATAGATAACTAATACAAAGCCCATCAACCAATGATGAAAATCAAGCAAGGCATCAAGCTATCTGTAATATTATCATCGTGATTCTTTAGGCCTGAATGAATCCCACTTTATCTTCTAGTTCTCAAAACTTTATTAGTTTGGAAACTAAAATGAGATAATCCTGTTCTTCCAAAATTTATATTGCCTGAATAGGCTTCAAAACTCACATAATAGTCAACCATAACTTTCAATTTCTTTTTAAGCCATATTTCACCAGACTGAGATTTTTGCTAAGCTTCACTTTCTATCGTTTATATTTGGAATACAATAAGAGTCTTTTTGTTTGCTTTTGAAATAAGTCTTTTGATAAACAGGCTTTTTCAAATGCTGTATGTCCTTGCCACATGGGAGACTGTATATGGTAAATTCTTCCTATCCCCAACCTACAGATTCCTCTTTAAGGAATCAGTTTGGTTGATGTCAAAGACCAGTGCATAATCTTGAACCCTTAAGATTTTGAGTTGAGATAAAACTTTCATTTCCCATGACGAATAAAATAGTGAAAACTAAGAAGCATTTATAAGTAATTAGGGTATACTTAATCCACTACTACTATCTTTGAGACACTGATGAACTTATTGTAAGTACTCCTTAACATTTCCTCCGCTGGGGGAAAAATACGGAAGGCAGTTAAACATCAGACTGTATTTTCACTTGTTTGGTTTTGTATTCTTCATATTGAGTTTAATCCAAAGGAGACAATAGCTCAATTTTCATCTATTATCTGAGAAAATTATATAAAGGACTTAGGGGCAGTATAATTTAGGTCTCTTATAAATAAGTTGAAATAATTCAGGGTCAGATATGTTCCAGGGAAGTAGAGCTGTTTCATGCTAAAGTTGGGCTGTGGCCAACCTTGGTATTAAGTGTGGGTAGTAACAGGGAGCCGGGTCTAGGGAGGAAGTATTATCACTCCATTTCTTTATTTTCTGGTTCTTTTTTGACTTCCTACAGTTTCAAACTGTAGGGGTAAGTTTAATCCTCTTCTCCCCACTGACTTTCTTAACCTGACTGCTTCCACAAATGAACCCAATCTTTCTGTTGCAAGGTTTTTTTCTAAATGAATTCAGGCTTTAAAACAGGTGTCAGCAAACTGGCAATCTGCCTATTTTATTTGGAACACAGCCATGCCCTTCATTTCCATATCATCTGGCTACTTTCAGGCTACAGTCGCAGATTTACGTACTAGCAGCTGATTGCATGACCCATAAAGCTTAAAAAATTTAATGTCGGTTTTTACATAAAAAGTATGCTGATTCCCGTTCTAAAACAACCACAACAGAGACTTTAACAGATAGTGTCTGTCCAGCCAGTGCTTTACAATAAAGTATTAGGGCTGCTAGAAAAAAGTGAAATTAAAGGCTTAGTCTAGTCATCTGTTTGGGGCAGGGCTGAACATGGAGTCACATCAGAATCTTTGCTTCATCCCTTCTCACATGGCAACTTGGGGCACTTCATGTAAGTTTCCTGAGATTTTTCCTCACTTACACAATGAGATTAACACCTGACCAATCTGTTAGGGTTGCTATAACGACATGATAGAATTTATACTGGGTAACTTTCTAAAGCAGTGGTCCCCAAACTTTTTGGCACCAGAGACTGGCCGGTTTCATGGAAGACAATTTTTCCATGGTGGAGGGTGGGGGCAGTAGATACAGGGCCAAGTTCCTAACAGGCCACGGCCCAGGGGTTGGGGACCACAGTTGTAAAGCATGCAATCTTTTTTCCCCATTGTTTAGTAGCATGGCATCTACTATTAAATGCGAATTAAGTAGAATTATCTTGAGAGAACTTGTTCACTTTTATGTCAGAGAAGAAAGGAAAATCATGATGAATGTTCCGATAAGAAACTGAAAATAAGGACACACAGGAGGTGAATTTCATAATCATAGGGCAGGGAGGTTTATAACAAACACAGGCAAAAAATTCTACATTAACTAATTGAAATGAAGCTTCGTAGGAATGGGACAGAGATACAAGGATCATTTGGAATCGTAACAGATTTACTAAGCACAAGCACTTCCAAATATCTTCAACTACCCTCTTGGAGAAGGCCATTGGCCTGGTGGCTACTTTAGTAAACGTGGTGTCTAGAAAAAGGAGACAACAGTCCTGGCTGAACACTGTTGTTCAGATTCTCCGAGACAGGATTCAGTCCTCCGTGTCCAAATTTAAGGGTCACTGATGACTGGAGCCGTCCGGTGGAGATCAGGAGGAAGAGGAAGCAGCAGCCAAGAAACTGGGCCACTGGAAGAAGAGCTGAGGGGGAAGAGTTCAGAGATGGAAGCCTCAGAATGATGCACTCACTGTGTTCCCACAGGTGAAAGGATGTGTTAACACAGATCACTCTTCTTCCAGCTGTGCTCACTAAACAAGGTCGAGAATTATACACAAGATACTAGGGGACAGATTTCTGATTAAACAACCTTGCGTACACTTAGAATTGTCCTTAAAGAACTGCACTTTTTCGGTGCAGTCTGGGTGCCCTATTGCTGGAGACACTCCAGCAGAAACTGAACAATGTCTTGGATGTGCTGCTATTGAAATCCTTGAAGAATTTAAGGAGTATTTGCACAGTATGAGATCTAACCACCTTTTTAAACGTGAGGTTTTAGAATTTCTGTGAACATGTCCACATGACTTGATAAACTATTTTTCACACAAAGGCAGAACTGTTTCTCAATGTAAACCTCAAGCATCACAGAGATGAGAAATTATATAAACTGAAGACAATGGGTTTTAATAAACAGATGTTTAACAATACCACCTGTAAGGGATAAGAAATGATGCTATCAGCTTAACAGGGCTGAAAAAGTCATTTGTAACGTTCTATTGCTCCAGCTCATCTGAAAAACAGAATACAGCAACGGAGGCAAGCACTGTTTTACAGAATTTATGTAACAGTACTGGGAAACTAGTAGCGTTGCTAACACGTGCCAGGCCAAGGAAGGCTAAGAAAGTCCAGGATTGAGAGTGCTCTGCAAAGGCATTGAGGCGTCACCTCCCACACGTCCCTTCCTCGCCTCGGCCAGTAATTCTAGCTCACTCCCCTCCTGGCGCCCGAGGGCCACTGTGGAAGCGCCTCTTGTAACTGAGCCTCCCCTGAAGCTCTGCCCCGCCAATGTCTCTCTTCTCACGGCCACACTTGGTTTCCCCCGTTACTGCTGAACTCTCGAACCCCGCTAGGGAGGAAGACCGATCCCTCCAAGACCCTGCCACACCCAAGCCACCCAGAAGTGGTCTCTTCCCTCTTTCTGAAAATTCTCTAAAATTTTAAGGAACAAGCCAGCAAGCATAACTAAGAGTCTCAGAGTTTTGGCTTCCTTCTCAGGAAGTCCTAAATTGTTCTAGTTGATTTCCAATGGCTTCATACGTTATACTAAAAATCAACTGGGGCGTTGGTTAAAATGCAGAGTCCATGGCCCTATCTTTGATTGGCAGGTGCCTAGGATCCTGCACAAATTACCTCCCCCCAAACCCAATGCAGGTGGCAGGTGTTCTGTGCATCACACCTGGAGAAAACCTGCTACAGAATCTCGAACTCTAGGCCAGGCCTATAAAACGTTAAACATTTGGGGAGAGAGTTTTAAGTGAAAGCCACAGTATCAAAATATATTTTTTCCACCCAGAAAAAGACTGAAGTTTTTCTATGGCTTATATTTTGGGGTGTAAAAAGGAAATTCTTTACATACACACAATCTTCAGACAGCCTAGGCAACTTAGGAAAACATGATGGTGGCTGAGATGACAACTGAATATTACAAGGATTGTGTCTGTAAAGCAACATGTAAAAATGGAAAAGCAATCACAGGGACCTCGCAGTTCTGGGATTCTCAGTCTGTGTTTACATGAGCATCACCGCCTTTCATACAAAATGTCAAAGTTAGAACACGGGTATTCTGAAAGCAGAGTTTTTGTTTTATTTTGCAGTCCAAAAACCAGTATTTTCTAAGGAAAACCTAAGTGCTCCATTATTTATGTTGCATAATGCACAAAATTAAGATGTATAAAATGTCAGAATATATAAGCAGCTGATTTCAAAGCACCATTGCTTTTTTCATACAAAAATGGCAAGATTTGATATGATCTCACAAAGGATCTTTCCAAATGAGATGAGATTTACATTCTATATGCACCTGACCTTGCAGACCCCCTGAACTACAAGAGGAAAGATTTTTCTTCCAGGTCCTTCCTTTTCTCCTTCCAGGTCCTCTTTTCCATTGGTGTGGCTTAAAGAATTTCACAGCACAAACGGGAAAATTAATCACATTGTCGTCTTCCTTACTAAGGAGATAAGAGAAGAGGAAACGAGGAGGGAAAACAGGTGGCAGAGATTTGTGCATCAGAAGGAAATGCATCTTAAAAATGCCAGTTCTGACTTGCCATCACAGAAATTACTAATAGCTTGGGCATTAGAGGATCTATTTTCCACTATCTCTCTCATGAAGAAACCCCTGGTGTAATTTGTACCCATTTCCACATTGGCATTAGGGAATGCAGTGAGTAGTTTATAACTGAAAACACCAGTCCCAGACATTGAAACAAGATTTATAAATCTTTATGTTAATAGAATATACAATTTTAAAAGCTCAAAAATACGCCATAAAGTATTCCTGTTATTACATAAATTACAAATGATTTTTATTTTTCCAGAATAGAGAATAAACTCGAGGGAGCTGAAGAGTGTACAAGGAGAAAAGAGGCTGCACAGGCAAGCCAAGGGACTCCTAGATTCTCTTACACACTCTCTCTATGCATCTATGTGCAGCCGTGTGTATACACACACATATTTTTAAGGAATCTTCAATGTTCCCCCAATAATGAGAATACATATTCATTATAAAAAACTCCAAGTAGTTAGAAGTAGTAAAAATGCACTCCAAACTCAATTCCATATCTTATTCAGGTCTTCTTTTCTATATAGGTGTGACCAAAAACAACATTTTTCTTTTCATGAAAATGGTCACACACAATGCATATTTTTCCACACAAAACGTTTGGGATATCATTCCACATCAGTACCCAGATTTAACTCATTTTCATATGGTTGCTGAATATTTTACAACATCATAACTTACCCATTCCCTGACTGATGGACTTTCATGTTCTATTATTACAAATAATAATACATAATCATCCCCATAAAATGCATTCTAGGGAACTTGGTTTATTTTTATATATAGAAGGGGAATTTGCTGGGACATGAACACTTTATATTTTGATATACACTAACAAATAACCCCTTAAAAAGGCCATGCTAACTGACACTCCAGCCAAAATATCAGATTCTCCCATAAGGTTAATACTAGATATTAAGTATAAGCCAAATACTTGTCAATTTCCCAATGATAATAGCCTCTAATTTTCATTTGCATTTGTTTGACTAATGAAATTGTGCAGTTTTAATGTTTGTCATTTATATTTCTTCAGGAAATTGTCTGTTACATTGGTAGCTTCCAATGAATCACACCTCACATTCATGCTCTCATGTTATCACCTCCTACACTGGCTCTGGGTTGGGCATGCGACTTCTCTGACCAGTAGGGAATTAGTACTCATAACCCAAGCAGTGGCTTGGTAAGTGCTTGCACGGTGGCGCTTTTTCCTTTGGACAGCTTACTCTTACAACCCTGTGCCAGCACACAAACGTCTAGTTCCCTCAAGAAAGACGATGTGGAGAAAGATGTCTGATTCTTCCAGTCAGCCCAGCTGAGGCCCAGACATGAAAGTGGAGAAGCCATCTTGAACATTCAGCCCCAGCTGACACCATATAGAGAAGAACCGCCCAGCTGAGCCCAGCTCCAGATTACAGAATCATGAGATAATAAATCAGCATTCATTCAAGCCACTACTTTTAGGTTCAACAGCCATAGATGAATCTGTTGTCTCATTGCATGTTCTGTAAATATTTTGTTTAGTCTGCTCTTTGCATTTTACACATGTTAACCTTCTGTATGGCAAAAGTGAGGCAGTCAAATCTGTTACACTTCTAGGTTTTATGTGTGTAGTAGTTTTAAAACAATTATATGAATCACCAGAACTTTGAGTTATCCACAGAGATCTCATTGTATCCAATGGCTTGTTCACTCCTTTTTTGTTCTTCTAAGAGAGAAGATGTCTTGAAAGGCTTTGCTTTATACTCACTGGGGGGGGGGAGGAGTTGTTATGCTAGTGTAAGTTACCTTGAATTTCTGAATTCATGCTGTCTAGCTTACATCAATAATTCATAATCCATGGACAATTACAGACATAAAGATATGAATGTCTAAGATGCATAAAGGGTTTCTAATGCACATTTAAGGTATTATTGAATAAAACAACTAAAATTCATTCACCTATCTATTTATTCAACAACTGTTAGCAGTGTCAGCAGTGAGAGAAAGAATCGGGTTCCTTGAGGTGGCGGCCTGTGGGCAGAGCCTGGAGGACGGATGGAATTCGGATGCAAAGCCGGTGCACGTGTGTCACTAGGAAGAGGGAGCCACAGGCACAGTTGGGGAGTGAAGGTGTGTTTAGGGCAGTGAGCCGCTCACTGTGAACATCAGGAAAGGTTGAAGGAGGCATCTGATGCCAGATTAAAAAGTTTGAACTTAATTAGTAAGGGGTAGCCTAACAAGATCTAGTTTATGAAGACTAATTTTGGAATAAAACAGATTAAAGAAAGAAGGTAGATAAAGCTGGTAATAGAATGTGCAAAAGCCCAGGTGAGAAGTTCGTTGAAGTAGGACCATCAGAGCTGTGGTTAGAGGAGTGGAAAAGGCAAGGGAAAGAGGGATGGGGGCAGTGGGGAGGGAAGAACTTCCATGACAGAATCAAAAGAACCTGGTGATGACTAATTGAGGGTGACCTCTGAGATACCTGATTTCCATCTGTGATAGGAAGTCACATGTCTGGTTTAGCACATAGCTTACATACCACCTGCAGGAAACAGGGCATGTTGCTTTCTGAAACTTGGCAGTAGGAGTCTACTCATGCTATTTTAAAGTTGTGCCCCTAAAATGTTAGCTTGGGGTTATCTCCGCATTTTTACACCCTGCCTAAGCAATTATTTTCCTTCTCTCAATCCCTTCAAAGAAGAGCAATGCCTAACAGAGGAAACGGTGGGAACTAGTACCAGTGGCACATGGTGATGCCCTGGAAATCCGGCCATTGAATTCAAGATGGCTAGTGCCTGTGGAAGAATCCAGGAAGCAGGGGGGCATCTCATTTTAATGTCTCACATGAGAACATACCCTCAGGAGGTCTATTTCTCCAATATTCTGAGGCATGTCCTGATATTAAACCTACATTTCCCCCTGTCGTTTGGAACCCTGTCCTCCAACGGCTCTGTGGTGAGATTTTCAAAGAGGTCAGTGGGTCCACGGGAGAGTGACAGCCATACATAAGGGGGGTGGTCCTTAGGTAGACTTTAAGCTCCCAGCAGGGGGCAGATGACACTGCTTCCTTGCACAGGGCTCTGTCTGGGAACATTTGGTTAAGCCAAGGAATGGCCCAATGTTTTTGATCAGCTCTTCTTGTCTTGAGGGAACAGGGGCAGTTAATTTATTCAGTCCACTTTCATCTGTGACAAGCCTTTTGGATTGTGTGAAATGTCCTCATGACTGGCAGCAAGGCATTCTCTACTCAGAGCTCTGAGACACGTGAGGAAGATCTAACAGGACACACAGCAGGCACTGAGGTCCCCTGGCCAGACTCTCACTCGGGTTTGTGCTCATCACTGACCTTCACGCAAGTATCACTCTTTTTTCTGTCTCTTCATCCTGTTGTCCCCGGAAGGAGATAGGATGCTTCTGTTTATACCATAATTCTATACTCATTCCCTGCACATACATCTATGACTAAAATGTCACTCGCTTTCCAATCCTAGTGGGCTGCTCCTTTTGCCCAGGGTGGACTCTAAGCCCAAGACAATACAAGGGACTTAAGGTATCAGTTTCAATGCAAAGGCAATAGAAAGAGACGTGCTTCTGGCTTCTGAACAGAAGAAAATCTATGGCTCTTTTCTTGGTAACCAAGGTGAGTATAATCCAACTTTAAAAAGTTTCCCTCAGACCAAGGAAGGGAAAACCATTCTGCAGACCAAGTTGGGAATGGCATTCTTGAGAGAGAAATGGGCTGCAACCTTCATAAGAGCAAACAGCCACAAAGCACAGGCCCCGCAGTCTCAGCATCAGTGGAAGGGCACAGACAGCTCGTCCTGTGGTTGCGTTCACTGCTTTGCAGCTGGCTGTTGTTGCGATAGCTGCTGGATTACAACCTAGCATCGGGCAGGACGCTCACCCATGTGAAATAACCAGCTAACGGAAACCAGGCAATGCACGACTTACACTACTCGCCACGCAAGAAGAAATTCAACCAACAGCAAAGCTAGGGAGGGCTGGAGGGAGTGAAATCTGTGCAGACAGATGGGGCTGGGAACATTGGAGGGTATTTCAGACGAAGTGGCCACCATGAATGAAGGCACAGAAGCAACAATAAAGGACACCGATTTAGAAAATGAACTTGACCAGAATCAATCATGCTTCTACACTAGACCACGAGTATGAAAACATCCAGGACCTTACAGACCAAATGAGAGATTTAGATTATTTGGGTTGGAGTGAGAAAACCATGAAGATTCCTAAGCAGGAAAGCTGACGGAGGTTAAAATGCACTCAAAGCCGGTGTTGCAACGCAGGCTTATGGCAACAGGAAGGGCATGGAAGAGGAAAAGATGGCATGCTCAGGAAAAGATGGAATTGGACCAGAAATCATGAGTTATTAGAAAGGAGAGGGGAGGAGCAGGATAAATAAGACAGCAGTCATATCTGACTAGAGCTTACCTTGGAGAGGATGGCAGAGCTCCTGGTAGAAATTAAAACCGGGAAAGTAAGCTGACTTGGGGGATAAGACGAGGGCCTTGGTTTTCAAGACACCAGCTGGGAGATGACATGTCCAGAAGGCAACACCAGAGAAAAGACCAGCTTCAGAGAGAGCACAGGTCTGAAGATTCTGATTATGGCATCACCAGCCACAAGAACAGAGCAACTTAAATCAGCAGGAGAGACGAAAGGTGACAGGTGACCAATATCTCACAGTTCATTAGAGGCACTGCTGGGAGATGGATCACACACCTGATAAACATTTCAACACACAGAAAGTATTTGCTTCCAGTTGAAGACAACTCTGGCGTAGTAAGTGCTGATAACACTTCCGGCTACAACTCATGAAATGGGGCCCCGCTGCGTGCGGGCTGCCCAGGAACATGCCAACGGCAACTGTGCACGGGGCTTGCCCTGCTTGGGCTGTGCTGCGGAGGAAGAGACTGAGATCATCCTGCTCCCGCAGGGAAGGACAACCCGACCGAAATACGAACACAGCGGCATCTCCGCCAGGGTGCTGAAGGATGTTAACATGCTGTGCTTTTATTATCCCTGTGGTTAGAATGGAGAAATAAACACTAAGTGAATTTAAGTGCTTTCATGAACTGAAAATGTCTTAGTCACGGTGCCATCATGTGATGTCAACTATCTGTGGGGTCAAAGGTTCAAGACTGCTGGAGAGGACTTGGAGTTTATCTGAGACAGTCTCATCTCCTGAATGAGGCAAGTGAGACCCAAGGTCATGGCACTGGTTAGTGGCTTATCTGGGCCAAGACTAAGCGCCCTCACTCTCTCGGCTGTCTTTCTTTTAAATGTGTCCTTGTTAGAGCAAGCGGGAACATGCGCTGACATGAAGACAGTAAAATTATATGGATGCTACCAGATTGCTGTGCTGTCCACTATTGCAATGTCATCGTGAGTTACATCTAATGGAACACTTAGGAGCAAGGCTTTGATCTTCCCGTCTAGGAAGGAGGTGGTATAGGGTAGGTAGAGATTGCAGGGCGTGGCTGGGTCACTGGAATTCCTTTCAGATCGAACAAGAAACATTACATGAAAAAGAATTGTCACAGCAAATCAAATCATGGACTGACAAACCATTTGCAGAAACCAAAGAAATATATTTCACACTGTGAGGTTTTTCATTTCCCTCAGGAATATAGAACACACTGCGTTTCCATGTACTTTTTAAGTATAAAATAATCCATGCTTCAAAATGGCAACATTTGATTCCAATGTGGCAGTGTGCTAGAAATGTAACACTGGCAAAAAGAATCCATCATGGTGAGTGCAGATTTTAGCTGAGCCATTCTTATTCTACTGTCTCCGAAAGAATTCCAGCAAGGTAAGTCAAACAACTCCAGTCTGAAGGAGCAAACAAGATAAATGAGCACCCCACCAAGGGATACACAAGAGTCCCAAAAAGCAAGTTGAATTAAGAGCATGTGATATTTGATCTCCCTGATTGAGGGTGATTTTAAAAATAAACTCCATCTGGGGCACCTAGGCCCAGGAAGGTAACTTCTGTCAATCAGCTGATTAAACCCTTGGGAACAGCAGGCATCTCACCCCAACGAGCCCCACCGCCTTCTGGCACCTACTGAGCAACTGTCAAGAATTAGATGATTAGATGATAAGCAAGCAGCCCCGTCCACAGCGCTGCAGGGATATAGTGCCTGGCTGGCCAATTAACTGTCCCTAACAAAACGTGCAGGCAATCACGTGCTTGAATCTTCTGCAGCTGTTCTACACATTGGGCCGCACTAGCACTGAACTCAATTCTTCTCAAGGGGCCTCGGGGCACCAACGTGGCATACGTAGCCCACCCATTGCAGTCTGCTCCTCATTATACTCCCCACGGTGCAGATCAGCAAGCCCAGGCTAGGAAAGGAAGGAACATGCCCAAGGACACGTGCCAGCGGCCTGGCTGCCTGCCCATGGCTTCCTCTGGAGTCCACTGGACAGTGGTGCCAGCAGAAAACGGGGCTTCCAGGAATCCTTAAAGCATCTCTCCATCCGATCCTATCTGGCGTGTTTACCCCCAGTTTCCGCCTGTTTACACAACTGCAGGCTCTGGAACACAGCCTCTTAGTGGGCAGGTGTCCTCTAATTCAGGCACCAGCAACTATGACTCGTCAACCAAATTCTGTTTTTATGAATAAAATTTATTAGAACCCAGCCAGCCTCATTTTACATATTGCCTACGGCTGATTTCGAGCCACAAAAACAGAGTTGAGTACTTGTGACAGACCATACCGCCTGAAAAGCCTACAATACCTTACTATCTGGGCCCTGTCTGATTGGAGGCTCAGCTCTTCACAGAAGGGCCCTCGCCCACGCTCCAAGACCTCACATGCTTCGGAACACCACCCCCTGCAGCGGACCGACTCATGGGTAAGTATTTTCCTTCACCAGGTGGATTGGACTAGGAAGCTTTTACAGCTCCCCGCAGGAAAGGAACAGCCTGTACCTCCTACGAGTGATGCCAGCCCAAGCCCTGTGATGTTAGACGACCAGCAGCTGGATCCTGTAAGTACAGACCCCAAAGAGCAGGTGTTTAAGGGAAACATTTCCTAATGAATGGGGACAAAAAAATATAGTCATGCATCACTTAATGACAGGGATGAGTTCTAAGAAATGCATCATTAGGCGATTTTGTCATCATGTGATCAGAGTGCACTTACACAAACCATCTGGTGTGACCCACCAGACACTTAGGCTACACGGTACAGCTTATTGCTCCCAGGCCACAAACCTGCACAGCATGTGGCTGTAGTGAGTACCGTAGGCCAGTTACAACACTACGGTAAGTATATGTGCACCTAAACACGTAAAAATACAGTATACAAGACAAAGTGCCAAGGCTGTATAGGGGACTCACCATGCGTGGAGCTTGCAGAACTGGAAGTTGCCCTGGGTGAGTCAGCAATTGAGTCACCAGTGAACGTGAAGGCCTAGGACGTTACTGTTCACTACTGTCGACTTTACAAGCACTGTACACTTACGCTACACTACATTTTAAGAAGTTATTGCACTATGATGTCACAGTAGCTACGACAGTAGATTCCTAGTGATAGGAATTTTTTTCAGCTGTATTATAATCTTACAGGACCAACCATCGTATGTGCAGTCCGTCCTTGACCAAAATGTCATTATGCAGAGCATGGCTGTAAACACTAATATGTCTTCTTTACTCCTTATTACCATCTGCTTATAAGACACAAGTCCTTTAAAATCTATTAACATTTCCAGTGACTCAGAATGTTTTTATTGGAGCAGTTTTGATATGCACAAGCAAAGGGGAATTGAAGTCAGAAAGATCTAGCTCTAATCATGACCACCCCCTACTACCTCCATAACCTGTGGGCAAGTTAACCTAGGCTTCTTGATCCTCAGTTTCTTCCCCTGTAATATGGGGACATGTATCTACTGCTGTGTAACAAGTTACCCCAAAACTCAGTGGCTAAAAACCACCTCCATCCATTTGTTCATCGTTCTCCGCTTGGGCTGGGCACACTCACTTGGCCGCAGTCATTTAGCAGCTGGCGTGAGGCTGGAGGACGTACAACGGCCTCGTTGGCACAGCTGGGGCCTTGGTGCTGGCTGCCACCTGGCCTTTCTCTCCACAGGGCCCTCTCCTCATCCAGTCGTCCAGCCTGGGCCTCCCTATGCGGTGGCAGCAGCATTCCAAGAGGGGAGGGCAGAAGCTGCAAGGTGTCTTGTGGCACAGGCTCTGGGGCTCGCACAACATCACTTTTGTCACGTTGCACTGGCAAAGGAAGCCACGCAGGGGTGAAGAAACGGACTCCACCTCTTGATGAAAAGAGCTGCAAAATATTGCAGCCACGGTTTTCCCAGGATGGTCACGCCTGTGTGCTTATGGTGATCACAGAAGGAAGTAGCACGTGCACAGTGTTTCATTCAGACGGTCAGCTCACAGACTGTCTGGGGCACACAGACAGAACTTCTCTACTCTTCAGCCAGCTTTTGTCAAGAATCTATGCCTTAACAGGGACATTCCTCCTGCTAACGTGCAGCCAGATGCGGCAGCGTCTGGAACCAACCCAGCATCTCCTTACACCTCAACTGTCCCAACCATCCATTTGCTCACTTAATATTTCCAAAAATGTGTACGTCAAAGTTGGCAATAGTTTCAATGTAATTTTTCTATCAGGAAAGCTGGTTTGGAAAGATCACTTTACTATAGCAAGTTGTCTAAATAAAAGGAAAACACCTGTTCACATTCATTTACCACAATAAATAATGTACAGTGACAACATGAGAAAAAGTGTTGGGAGTATTTCCACTGGCCTCTCTAGTGAAGGGACTGACGCAATCGCTTTGACAAAAGTCACTGTACACCTGTGTCCTTGAGACGCATGTTTAGACTTAGTTAACGGTGGAGTTTCCCCCTTGAACTGAAGCTAACCTTTCTCCAATCTCTAACGTAGCTGTCCCATGTGTCCAGCCACACAGAGACACAGAACAGTACACTGACAGGATAAGGTGGAAACGGGATGGTCGTCTGCTCTGATCGCATGGCTACACCCACACCGTCTTTTGCAGACCTCCTCTTCCATGGGTCAGGATACAGCCCCACTAGCCACGCTGCTCACCGCCTGTGTGCAATCAGAGGGTTGACCAGCCCCCTCCTCACAACACTAAGACAGCAGACCTCTGGGAAACTTCATGAGACACCATTGTAAGTAGCTCTTGTTCTACTCATCCAAAGCCCAACAGCCTAACTCAGGAAAGAGTCTCTCCCTAACCACGGTCGTTAATTTGGGCAGGGATGATCGTGCATTAGAGCGCAAACAGTGCAACTCGGAATCTCAGCCCAGCACAAGCACACGTAACACAGACCTCGGAAGCTCAGGGGATGCTTTCATCTGGCAAATGAGGAAACCGAAGCAATTCTTACAGTCACGTACAACCAGAGACTGTCACACACACAACCACTGCACAAGCCAGGCATGTGCAACCCAGACGCAGCTGCAGCGTGCCTGAGAAATCAACAGCTGGGGTGCTGGGCCCTACATGCGCATGGACGCATAGCTGCCGGGAAGAGCTAGTGCCTTTCCAAGAGCATCGTAAACTCAAGCCATTAAAATCCTTCTGTTCTTGTGGTGGAGCAAAGAGGAGAAAGTTTGGGGCAAAATCCCAAGACTAGCCATTCCCATTTGGGAAAAGCACCTCTGCAGGCCGCCTCCCGCTACTGAGCCAAAACCTCTGAAAAGACAAGTGGTGCCGAAACGCCACTGCTGTTCCCAGCAACCTTGCTCAGCACAGATTCCAAAAATGTCCCTCCAACTCCACTGCCCGTGGCATCGCTGTGGTGAGCTGGGGTCTAGGGGAAGGACAGTCCCTCCAACTCTAGAAGTGTAAACAAACAAGTCTGAGTATTATCAAGCATGGCCCATGGTGGCAGAGCTTTCCATTCCCTTCCAGACTGTGGACAAGGCACTGCCATCGACATCTACCATCTGGAAGAGAACTCCGACTACGATCGATGTCCAGTGAAAATAGAAAAATCAGTGTTCTGTTCAGGACAGAAGCCTGTATCTGGAGTGAAGGCATCAGGGCAGGGAGCTGGCTCATCATTGTCATGATTTTCTGTCTCTTATTTCTGATTTAAAAACCATTTGTGTACCCTACATTACAGTCTTTCTACATGATTGTATGCCTTACACCTTTTACCCAGCACAGGTAAGGGGTTTCCTGATTTCACCTGTGAGCCAGAGGTCCTCTGAGCAAAACAGCCCTACTGTATTGACGGTGAAATTTCCACTCCCCTTCCATTCACCCATGGGGCAGGGAGGCCAGAGGACTCGAGATAAGAGACAAGCTCTAGGGTAGAACATCAGGTCCAGATGGCTCTTTCAGACCCAAGAGTTTGACGTGTCAGATGGCCATGGGCTACTCGAGTTTCTTTCTTCACCTTTACATGAGAAGGTGATACGAAAGTGTTCCACAGTCCAGCAGGGGGCTGTTCTCATGTCCATTCACTACCTGAAGACATCCCCAGACACGGTCACACCACAGGTCTCCACCGCAACACTCCACGGTCTGCAGAGAATAAAGCCGTGGACCTGAACTAAGCCAGGCGTGGTTTTGCCATTCGGCAGGTGGAGGACGTGATTTCTCAGATTCCTTTGACATTCATCGTATTCTCCCCTGGACACCTTAATAGACAGGCATGTGTATGTTCTTCATATTTCAGATTGTAAGTTGAAAATGTGACCCATTCTACACTAATGAGGCATGTAGTGGTAAATAAGTGATCCCAAAGTTTGGAACACTTTTTGAAATGACACTTTAAAAATCCAACAGGAAGGAAGAAACACTGATTGCTCAGGACTCAAAGATAAAAGGACTAAAAGTTTAAAAGAACATCTGGATGCTTAGTGCTTTCTTTCAGGTAGGGGAGCTGAATATGATGGTGAATTCTAATAGATACGTTTTAGTTGAAGCTGTGAAACTGCCCCCTGACCTGCATCCTCGGTTTTTGCTGTCTCTTCCAGTTGTGTCTGCGAACAAGTGGCCGGTTCAGTCTCTCCTCCAGAAGGCCAGGTCCAGTGTCAGTACAAGAATCTGATTGAAGCTCTGACTCAGGCAGGGCAAAGGCAATATATGTAACCTAAACATACATACCCGGTAATATGCTAAAATAAAAAATTTAAACAAGAATTTGAGTTTTGAGCTAGATCCCTGGATTTCTATTTCAGAAAATTAAACAGTGACCTGAAGCAGTCTGTACAGTTTTCTTAGAAATGGTTGTAGAGTTGTCATACAGTAGAAATCTTCAGTTCCACTCAGAATGTGTGAAAGTTTAACACAAACACTGCCATGTCCTGTAAGGACGCTGGCAACCCTGCAGACTTCATAGTGCATAAAGGAAGGTCCATGTTACAGTCATGGTTTGACATGCCACATGAAGAAACAGACAACTCCATTTGTCATGATGTCCCATCTTGGCAGTAAAACCACAGTTCAGGAGCCTGGGGGTGTCACAGCAAGTGCTGGAGGGAAGCTGTGCTGCCTGCAGCCTCGATACAGATCTTTCTACAGATCTCAGGGCATTCAGCTACTTATTTTCAGGTTTGCTGAGAAGCAGGGTCTCCAGGTCTCAGCTCTTCAAGCTCCCAGATCAGCCACAACGTGGCCCAGGATCTGTCCCTCCTTCCTGATACCAGCCTCCTCTGCCTGGTTCCCGCTGCGAAGGACATCTCAGCAGACCTGCCTGCCATGGGGGTGGTGTTGGGCTGCTTTGGGAAACATAAGAAATACAGACGAGGCGCCTTGTCCTCAAAGAGCCCCTGAGATGTCAGATCTCAGCAGATCCAAATCTGAGCTGTGGGCAAATCCCCTGGGTGCTCAGGGTCCAGCTGTGTTTTGTCTTCCAGGAGTGATTAAAGTGGGGGGCCGTGATCCAGTGCAGAGGGTGAGCAGGGCTCCGAGCAGCAGGACAGGAGAAAGTGACCTGCAATAACATTCGCCGCCCCAGCATTCTTTCCTGGAGATGATTAATGGAAGCTCTGGGAGTGACCTTAATCAGATGTGCCGTAATTACTTACTGAATGTGATCCAGCTGCACAAGACAAAGGGTCATGCAATATTAAAGGCAGCTGGAAGCAGAGTCCCTGCGGCAGGGTACAAGTGGAAGGGCGGACAATGACCTTATATGTCAGAATTTAATTAAAAGGGCGCCTTTCTGCTCAGAAAGCAGCCACTTTTAAGTAGGATATAACTAGTTCTGAAATTAATAATTATTTGGAGAATCAACACATCATAGTAACGCTTCCAACCCACATTAAGATTTTTTCCCCCACTGAAGTGGTCATGTCCAAAGAAAGAGGTATTCCATAAGTCAGTCTTATGATCAGCATAAAACAGACAAAGCTGTTTGAATCGCTTATGGGAATATGTACACATATTGAGATTCTGCTGCACTCATGCTGTATTGGCTCAGTTAAAATGGAACTATTTCTCAGAATTCCCTGCGATGTTCTACGTTAGTGCTGGCCACCAGAGGCATTTCCCGTGTGATTTGGAAGGGGCAGCAGCAGGCTGGTCTGCACACTCTCAAGGTCGGTGTAGCTCCTGGGCCTGCAGCTGGGTCCCCAGTTTCTCCAACGCCACTGTGTTCTCCTGCAACTTCCCTGTACCCCGGGCCAGCACGTACAGCTCCCCAGTAAAAGACTCCAGCTTCCTCTGCTGCTCACTGGTAATGTGGAAGTTGGAGCCCAGATGCAGTGGGTGCCAGGCAGGGATACCAGCTTGTCCTTGCAGGTTCAAGCTCACTCTTGATTTCCTTCACCTTCATGTCCATTTTTTTTCCCAAATGCCAGCCCCACTTATCTGAGGGTCAGTACTCACAATTGCATAAGGTTAAGGCCCCTATAATAAATCCCTACACCATGTGTGGTGGTTCACACTTGTAATTCTACCATTTGGGGAGGATCACTTGAGGCCAGGAGTTCCAGACCAGCCTGTACAACACAGTGAGACTCTGGTTCTACAAAAAATAAAAAAATTAGCCAGACATGGTGGCACATACCTGTAGTCCCAGCTACTTGGGAGGCAGGATTGCCCGAGCTCAGGAGTTTGAGGTTGCAGTGAGCTATTGATGATGCCACTACACTGTAGCCCTGGTAACAGAGCAAGATGCCATCTCAAAAATAGGTAAATAAATCCCTCACCACTCAGTTACCGCTTCTTTAATTCCCTGATACACACACCTTTATTAAAGTATATATGGACCACGTCATTATCATGACCGCTCCCTGCATGTCGAAGACAAGGCGCAGTGACATGGAGAGTTTTAGGGAGAGAAACCCTCCAGACCTCCCCAGGGAGGAACGGAAGCCAGGGTCATATTTGGTGATTCAGGTGCATCCCTTTCTAAAGGACTCGTAATGCCCCTCTCAACATATTCCCAATTTGCCAGCTGAACTAAACGTGATCACCTGGTTTATGAAGTCACAAAACTTAATTTGACATAGAAATTCAAATCCACGTTGTAACAAGGTATGCAAACAGTTTTCCTCAAGTCAGCGGTCTCTGATTACTGGCAGTTTTGCAGCTAGTTCTTACCAACACAGCTTAAAATGCAGACGTCAGTAAAACATGTGCAGCAGTTCCACAGAGGTACAAGGGTTGTTCGTGATCATAACCCCAAGTCACCAGTGCCTCGGTGTTCAGGGAAGAAATAGCACTGGCTGGGCAACCCGGGGTGGGGAATGTGACGGACAGTGGGTTTGAGTAAGTGAAGAGGGGGAAGTGAGGCTTCTCAGGAAGGAAGAGCACGAACAGTGGCACGGACGTGGGAGTAACTGCCTGGGGTGATGAACCTGTGCTGAGTGGAAAGTTCCAGAAGACTGAACAAGAAGAGGTGTGTGAGCAGCAAAAGCAAGACCTGAGATGGTTAGATGTTCTCCTAAAAGCAAAAGGAATCTGACTCTAGGAGCCACAAAATAAAGACAACTTTTATAACAATCAGCAGGTCAAGTCTTAATTTTCTCTTTACTCTCATAAAACTTTCCTTTTGAAAATGTTTCATTTTTATTTCAAAGCTTAATGCAAAGTTATATAAAATTCAAACTTTATAGAAATGCATAATGAATAAAGGGTAAATTCCCCTTTAATCCTCCCCAGCAGACAATAATGATCATTTGATATAATTCTCCCACCAATATATAAATGAGATCATAAAAAAGATTTTTATATATGTATACTCTTCTGTGTTCCTTTCACTTAGTATACCTTGAATGTTTTCCAATATCAGTATATAGAGGCTGTGTGGTATTTCATTGTATGCTCATTAACCTATTTCTACATAGATATATCCAGGTTGTTTCGAGTTTTCTCATTAAATGTGACAATGCTTTCAGCATTTCCTTTGCACCCTTCATACGGTGTCTATTACTAACTGGCTTGTATTTCACTGATCTCACCGACTCCAGTGTGAAGCCTCTGGGACCTGCCTGAAACATCTTTGCGTCCTCCATAGCACTCAGCACATTCTCCTGGACAGAGGGCAAGTTCAAGTCCTGCAGGTGGAACGAAGGCAGTGAACGCTGAGGCCAAATGAGGTCGACTGGGGAGGGGAGAAACCAGAGACCATTGAGACAGGCTGAGCATTTGGTAATTCAAGGTCAAAGCGATGAAGGCCTGGGCTAGGTCAGTGATGTTGAAAGTAAAGCACAAAGAATAGATCTAGGAGGGACTTAAAGCTGACAACAAGGGGACTTCAAATAGTATGTTCAACATCAATTATATGGATCACAGCTGAAACCTGTAAACACAATGGCTTGGAAAATCCAGCATGACCACTGTAACAGAACTGAGAACTCAGCTTTGTTCGCTTGCTCATGACAGGCTTGGGCAGGTCCCTGCAGGAGAGAGGTGAGGACAATCTCTCAGGGGAGAACTAGCAGTCCATTCTAGAGTTGATCACGTTTGTGGTCCCCTTGGGTGGACTCTGAGTATCAAATGTGGGGAGGGAGGGGGAGAGGTGAGCAGGAAAGAAGGGCTGGGTCCGAGTTCTAGGAAGACCGTTTGGTTCAGAATAGGATTCCAGCCAGGTGTGCAGGCCTGGGGAGCAAGGTCTGGTTCCTACGGAGAGCGTCTAAGAAGGGCCATCAAGGGCTGTGCCAGGGCCACAGCAGGGGAGTTATGGTGAGGGGTAAGAATAGGACTGTCATCAGGCTGGGTGATCCCAGGTGGTGAGGGGCAGTTTCCAGTGTAGGATGACTACAGTTAACTAAACATATAGTTTCAAATAGCTGGAGAAGGATTCCAACACAAAGAAATTATAAGTGTTTGCCATGATGGATATGCTAGTTACCCTACCACTATACACTGTATGTACTGAAATATCACTATGTACTCCATGGATATGTGCCATTATTTGTCCATTAAAAAATTAAATTTAAAAAAGTAAGGTTTGCACAGAAATATAGTTTTTTCTACCCACAGGGTAGCACACAATGCTTCTTCTAGGCCCATAGCATCCATTTTCATTATAAAAAAGGCCCCAGAATCTATTACTTGTCTCTTGCAAACATCTCTGAGAGGAAATTTCCAGGGGAGAACACACCAATATTGCACAGGTTTGCTTAATAGGCTCATATGCAGAACCAACCAGTCATTCTAAGGAAAACCGTCTCTAGAAATGCTGTAAAAATTTAAAGAAAAATAGAGAACCTAAGACAATGGAAGTACTGTGTCAATAAACAACTATTAATATGACTTTATGAAATAGTCAGTTAAAGACAGGCTCCTTAGGCTTGTTTGGAGAAAGCACTGATAAAGTCGGACAGAAACGTCTGACCGTCCTGAGAAAGGAACCCAGCCGTTCCGTTCTGGTGCACACTGCCAAGATCGTACTTGCGGACGCTGCTAATCTTATCTGAACATATTAATAAAATCCCTAAATCCTCCTATTAAGAAATACCACCACTGACATTGTGCCTGGCTAACATTTGCTTCTTAAGAAATGCTATCCCTACCCCCGCCCTACCCCCTACCAAGGGAAAAAAAAATGATGGCAGCTTCCTGGAATGTCTAGCTACTAAAAAATCCCTAAAGCTTCCTAAGACAATAAGAATAAAGATGAAAGTCAGGCTGAAATGAGCAATTAAGATAAACTAAGAATTTTTTAAAAGACAAGCTTCACAAAGCTACCATGTTACTGCACAAATCATTTTGCAAACTATTTCCTCTCTATCTCTAAGAGGTGAGGGAACTAGGTAATTTCTAAGGTCCCTCCTTGTTGTAATGCTCTGGATTTACTGAAAAAGATATTAGATACATTCTTGCACTTATTCTATCTTCTTTCCTTAAACATTTCTTGCTTGTGTGCATCTTTGAGGATACAAACTCAGAAGTTAGCTAATGGGGAGATACGGGAGGAGGAGAAGCCATGATTGTCACCATGATTTTTCCTGGACTCCAGCCCAAGACCCACGCTACCCTGCCACCCCGGTGGATCATGCTGTAATGCAGCAATTCTTTCTGGGGACCGATGCCTCTGCTGGTCCCTCGTGCCTCCCGCCCCTTCCATGTGTCACTTTCCAGGGCTGATATTATCTTACACTCCGCCTAGAAGTGACTGAAATTGTCACTTGCAATTTGGGACTTGCCAACCACGTGACTTTTTTACTATTTACTTATCTACTTAGCAGGGTTTCAAGAGAATCTCTAGTAACATAAGCCTTCCAATGTCTCCCTTTCTGGAGCATGAAAACTATGGAGATGGAGGCTAAGCTGAAGCGACTCAGAGCTGGTCTTTTAAGAAAACAGGCAGTATCTGGTAAGTTCACCCGCACAGGATAGAAACACCAGTAAGCGGCCCAGCCCTGCAGAATCCCATCGGCTGAGCGCGTGTTTCTATCGCCAACGGCTGGCCTCAGCGTCTCAGGAAGGAGTTCCCTGAGCCCCGGGAGCCTACAGATAGGCACCTGCTCACCTTTGCTCACCTGTGAAAGGTGAACAGGGTGCTTGTGCTTTGGCAGGCTGGAGCCCTACAGTAAGCTGATTCAGGCTCAGGGCATGGGCAGGGCGTGACTTCTCTCCAGTGACATCCTCACCCACTAAAGCTACCACTCGCCACCTCCACGCCCACCTGTGTGTGCTCTCATCCACTCTATCCACGGACCTCCCCCATTCACTGGCTGTTTCCACTCACCTTCAAACCTGCTTCCCTTTCAAATTTCCTCTCTGCAGACGGGTTTACCTCGGGTTGTCTCTGAACAAGTTTTGATCCCGCTTTTGCCTTAAGCAGCAAGCAATTCTCTTTCCCAAACGTCTGGCTCCCTCCCGCACCCCATCCGGAAAGCCGTAGACTCTGCCTCACAGAAAGGTCCAACTTGGCTGTGCCCCACTGGAAAGATTAAGCACGTTGTTGCACCAGCTTGCCAGAAGCTCAAGACCCTCTTCAGTCTCTTTGTTGCTTCACCTTATGCCAATTTTACTGGCATTTTATTCTAAAATGGTACATCCGACAATGTAACACAAAAAGCAGATATTGCTTTCTAAGCACCTACTACAGTTCAGGTGCCAATGGACTATCCATTAGATGATTTATCTTTTGCACCCATTGGTTCCTTTAATTTTTACAACACCACTGCAAGTTCGATAAGTCCCACTTTACAGAGAAGAAAACAGAATATCAAAGCGACAGTGAATTAACTGAAATCACACAGCTAGTAAATCAGAGTCAAAATGAGACAAAAAGCCCAAATTCTTACTCACAGTATGTTGTAAACAGGTGTTGGGGTTTTTTTGTTTTGTTTTTTTAAAAAAAGCAATTCAGCTCCATCTTCTTAGGCAGACATCATTACCAGAATAACGCCAGAATCTAAAACCCCCTTCTCTCTCATTCTTAAACAGAATAGGCAAGGTCATTTTCTACTTTTTGAAACCTGTTGCTATTCATTCGTTCTATCATTTAACAAGTTCTTACTCAACGCCTGCAGCAGGCTCTAGGCTGTGTCAGGTGTGGTGGGAAATACCAAAGGGCAAAGCCTAATCATTTCCCTTGCGAACTTAGGCTCTAACTGGAGGGGGGATCCCCCTGAATGCAGAGTTCAGTGGGAAGCCATGTGCTGAGCATCCCTGCAATCAAGCGCAACTCCTAAGGGAGAGGGAACTATAGGGTGTGCTGGAGGACGTGAAGCCACACAAAGGAGAGACAAAACGTTCCGTGAGGTCAACAGAGCCACCCTCAGAAAGAGGGACCATTTGCTCCATGCAGAGAGGCTCAGAAGGCCAAGCCTCAAAGCCAGTACTTAAAATAGCCACTGGTTTTTGATCAGGAGAGTCAATGGCGTTTAAGGACAGTGCCTGGCCCCGGACTGCTGGCTGTGACATTTCTGGCTTCTTCAAGGCTTTGCATACATTCTCTTGGATTTGACTGGAGTCCCAGACAGCTATGAGCAAGACTAGTTACCAGGGTCGCTGAGATCACAGCCTGGGAGGGAGAGTCTTGTGTGACATAGCGAGGGCAGTGACCTCCCAGAAATGAAAGGGAAGTCATCCTCAGGGACATGCTGGGGGACCTCAGGACCTCCCAAGGGCCCAAGGCAGCTCATTGACATGATATTAAACTGCTGTGTGTGTGAGGTTTTCAGAAAGGACAAAGGGCAGAACCGCTGCTGGGCGGTGGGGAATCCCAGCACACTGGCTCCCAGAGAGCCCGAGGCTGCCCACCAAGCAGGATGAAAACTGAAGTATGAGACCCTCTGTCACTCTCATAGTCCCCTAGCAGCAGCCTGGGCCCGGATCCCACAAAGCCAGTCCTGTCATCTGGGAGCCACAGTGCTTCAATTTCATGCTCCATCAGAAGAGTAAGTCAACTGCTGAGTTATAACATAGGGGCTTCAGCCAGAAATTCACCCTAGCACTTCTGCTTACAATAATAAGAACCCCCAAAAGTGAAACGAGCTTTTTTTCTTGGCAGGGATTAACTTAGTTTCTTTTAGAGGTTGGCTTGCTAATAGCATCAGGGAAGGCTGATGCATTTGGCACATCATATTATTGCTTTGCATTATTATGTAATTATTCCTTATTTTTTATTCTTTTTAAAAAACAGGTTGTAAGGTCTTTGATAATCATCTTTTTGCATCTAACTATATAGTAGTCCCACTAAAAACTAAAATGAATGGAATCAACAGATGGATGCAACAGAGAATCAGTAGAAATATGTAGGGCTTATGAGATCGATTTCACTTTCTAATATATTTTATCTCTATTACACATAGAAGAATGGTTCTCTCAACTATGGTCCTGACTTGCGAATTTACTAGAAATGCAAATTCTCAAGCCTCACTCCAGACCCACTGAATCTGAACCCCTAAAGGTAGCACCCAGCAATCTGGGATTTTAACAGGCTGGTTGTAAACGTCGTCTGGACACTGAATACAGCTCACTCTTTAGACTACTGGAGATTCCAGTCTCATCTTTAGTCACTGAAGAAACCCAGTAACACCCTACATCCTTTTCAGAATGATCAAAGATTGACATCAAAATGGGTCTTTGCAGGAGTTGTTTTGGCAGAGGTGGTATCTGGGGAAGAAAACAAAAATGAGCAGAATTTATTACTTGGCATCATGTTGGCATTTGCTGGCATTTTCATAGTTACTGAGCACGAGAAGAAAGAAACCATAAAACCTGTGACAGTGAATGAATGTGTTTTTTCAAAGGTCTTGCAGCATCAAATCAATCCCCCGATCAGCTTGCCTATTGACTTTAATCTAGCCAAGGCAGTATTGTTGTAGCTGTCACATATTTTATGGGTTTTTTTTTCCCTTGCCTTGTGAAGCTGGAACCAATTGTGTGTAAAAAGACTAAATAAAAGAGGTCCCGGATTTCCTGTTATTACAGATCAATTTTCTGAGATACTGGAATATATGGTTTTTTTGCAACATAATTAAATCCATGTGAAATGGCACCGCACAGACTCTACCACAGATTGATCTGACAATGCTTCCAAATGCAATACTTCAAGGAAGAAAGTCATCACGGTTTCACATCACACTGTGAAAAAAAATGTTTTATGAGTAATGTCAAAACATGTAGATCAGTCAGGATAATTTACATTCCTTGGTTGGATTAACCTTACTCCCTTTCAGTTCAGCAAATAGAGGTGTATTTGCTGCACAGAGAGGCAGGACAACCCACAGGCCTGGCACAGCCTTCAGAGGGCGGGCAGCTGAAGCTAATCCCTGCACCATTTTCACAATAATGAACTACGACCTTCCTGAACATTTGTGCTTCATCCAGAATGCGACGTCTTGAAGACATTGAAGACTATACTTACGTATGCCTCTGAGATGGTTAATTTTATGTGTCAACCTGGTCAGACTATGGTGTCCAGTTGTTTGGACAAACACTAGTCCAGATGTTCTGTACAAGTATTTTAAGGTGTGATTAATATCTAGGATCAGTAGACTTTGGCTAAAGTAGCTTAGCTCTAGGAATGTGGGATAGGCCTTATCCCAATCAGCTGAGGACTTTAAGAGCAAAGGCTGAGGTTTACTGAGGAAGGAATCCTACCCCCATATTCCAACACGAGAATCTGCCTGTCTTTCCAGCCTTCAGACTTAAGACTGCGACATCGGCTCTTACCTCAATCTCCAGCCCCCACAATTGCATGGGCCAATTTCTTAAATTTCTCCCTCTAGATACATATCCTACTGATTCTGTTTCTCTGAGGAACCTTGACCAATACCCAGCTCCAAAACCCTAACTTTGACTCATACTCTCCATACATTTATGCTCTTCTGTTGTCACCATTTTTAAATCTGAATGCCACACCTTCACAAGGAGAAAATGAAGATACTGCTGTACCATTACTACCAGCTGGAGTAAGTGCCATAAATACCTGGACTCCTACAGAACTCCGTCTATACTTCCACTATCTCATTTGCTGTATGATGTCTTTCATCTATTTACAAACCTACCTTTCCCATTTCATTGACAGCTTCTCAAAGACAGGGAATATCTGAACTTTTTTTAAACTTCATGTAATAGGCATTATATTTTTTTGCTAAATGAATGGTCAAAATCTCCAAAATAATTCCCATTCTAGCACTCTTCTGGTCCTTCACAGATTTTCCTGTCTCAAGTTGGACATGCTCCACCTGTGCTACTACACACAAATCGAACAGCAGCCAGCACTAAAAAGGCTGCCCAGGTGCCCAGGTGCAATGCTTTCAAAGAATTTAGAGCATAGTGATTTGCCCAAAGTCTCTTTACTGTAGAACTTCTAGAATCTCCAAGTAAACTGAAGATCTGAAATGGAAGCTCACAGGTGCACCATAATGTATCTCCTTATTCAATGAATCACACTTACAGAAGATGAACTGTCAGTGCTGTATGTTCGTGAAACACGGCTGTATCTAAAACACCATAGGAGGAATTCTACTGCCCAACAGGGCTTACTAAAAATTGAGTCAAAGCCACTAACAGATTTCACAGACTTCCTCCCAAAAGGTTGTTTCATCTCAACTCTACACATAGAATCCACAAAAGTGTACCTTTAAATTTCTATGTTCTATTTTTGCAGAACAACATATCAACAGTCTGCTTGTTGATGTAACTTTCATAAAATATATTGAGGGGGATATTCCCTATTATAATATAGCCTGGAAAAGATGTTTAACTTTGTTGCATAGGTCTTGGGGCATCCCTGTGTTTGCCTGGGGGTGAGGACAGACTTTTCAGCTTATGCCTCTAGGTAGCTGACTCTTTTTCCTGCTTAAAAGAACATACTCTCTAGGCTGGGTGCGGTGACTCACCCCTGTAATTCTAGCACTCTGGGAGGCCGAGGCAGGTGGATCGTTTGAGCTCAGGAGTTTGAGACCAACCTGAGCAAGAGCGAGACC
>CAUYRT010038692.1:0-38044 GCA_963574885.1 Lepilemur ruficaudatus
CACCTGCCTGGCGCTGAGCTCAGAGCTGGCAACGCCGGTCCAGAGTGTGTCCCACTATTGTGGCTTTTATTATTTTTGACTCAATGAGTGCAGAAGCCTCTCATCCCATAGCCAGGATCTATCACATTCTGCTCAGCTCCCAGCAGCTTCCCTCGTCATCTGTCTCCGACATCCTGTACTTCTCCCTGTGTCCCTCCCACAGTCCCCTCACTGAAGATCGCTGAGCACCACCGACTCCACAGCTTTCGGTTGGAGCCTCAGGCAGATCCGAGGGAAACGTAAGAGCTTGTCCCTGACGTCAAGGAGCTCTGGTCCAGCTGGGGGCTGAAGACACACACGGGAGAAACCCCCCAGCGGCAGTGACACGCGGGATTTAATAACCTCACCATTTCTGCCTAAGACCAGGGCCACCAACTTGCAGAGTTCCTAAGAGCAAGGGGGACGCGCGGACACAGCCCCCCCAACACACACAGAGCTCTGCTCTCTGACAATTACCTAAGTAGCCTCCAGCTCTCCTGGGTAGGTATTATTGCTGCCCCCCTTGCACAAGTAAGGAAACTGAGACACATAGTCACCGTCTGAGTAAGTGCCAGGCTTAGAACCTGGGCTGTCTGCTTCATGATAATGGCAGGGGAGGCAGCATTTATTAAGCTCTTACTGTGTGCCAACGCTGTGCTAGGTCCTCACATATTGAATCTCCAGTATAATCCTCTGTGGCTACTGCTATACTATTAACCCACTTCACTGATGAGGAAACTGAGGCACAAATTAAAGACATTTGCCCAAGCTCATGTAGCTCTCAGGCAGCAGAGGCAGGATTCAAACACGGTCCGTCCAACTCCTTGAACGCGTCCCTGCCCCAGGAGCCTGGGCCTGGGAGGGGCTTCCGAACCTTGCCAGTGAACTTCCTCCTGTCCCCTCAGCCCAGGGTCCCCTCTCTCTCCTCTCACAAACTCCTGCTCAGGACACAGTCATATAACTGCAGCCCCCCAGGGGCACATTCTGAAAAAACTCGCCCTGGCCCGGCCCTGCAGCCACAGCCGGCCCTCCCCTCCTGCTCACATCGCCACTCGGGTGAAAAGAAGATAGCATGTTAAGTCGCGCTGAGAAATGAGGCTGCTCACCCCAGACTGACAGCTTCATGGAAATCACAGAGCAGCCCATGATTTCCATCTTTAATTTTCCTTCCTGCTGAGAGATCGTATAGTAAGTATATTTCAAAATAACTACCAAACATAAATTCACGGTACAACTCAGGCAAGAACTTTCCAGTTTTGCATGACTTGCTCGGATAAAAAGATTCCCTTAAGGTGACCAACCTGGTGGCTATGTTTTTATTCTCAGGGAGAGAGTTTCGGAGGCCACCCAGCTGCTGATACCCTCAGGAGCAGGTTGAGCCAGGTCTGGGTTCCGTCGGTGGGAAGCCCCCTTCAGCAGGTCCAAGTCCGGATTCCACCAAAGAAAACAACCTGGATGTCCCACCAAAGGAGGCTGGATAAATAAATAACAGAATCCGTACCTTGGAACATCACACAGGCCTTTGAAAAGAGGGTACGGACCTACTGTATTAACACACTTACCATATATGATTAACTGAAAATGCAAGCTATAAAATACTGCAGTGTACGAATAAGCCAGACACAGATACCACATACTGTATGTTCCATTTATATGACATGTCCAGAAGAGGCAAATCCATAGAGACAGAAAGCAGATCCATGGTTGCTGAGGGCCGGAGGGAGGAGGGAGCGGGAAGTGACTGCTAATGGGGCTGAGGTTTCCTTTAGGGGTGAGGGAATGTTCTGGAACTAGATAGCTATGATGGTTGCACAACTCTGTGAATATACTAAAAACCACTGAATTGCACACTTTAAAAGGATGAATTTTATGTCATATGACTTTCATCTCAATAAAAGACATTTTAAACAGTATGAATAAAATAGCACTAAGAAAAAAAATGTATTCTGTGTTTAACTGCTTCATGAAACAGTCTAGACACACCCCCCCCCAAATGTGAACAGAGCCTTCATGTTGGAGGAAGAATTTAGATCATTTTTACATATTTGTAACTTTATGTATTGTCTGAATTTTTTTTTTACAGTAAACAAACTATTTTAATAGTCAGGAGAACAATTGTTGAAACCGTTTCCATTTAGGGAAAAAGAATCCAATCTCCAAAGCTGCCCCCAAATTACCCACGCCCCACCCCCTTCATCCTGCGCGCAAGAGCTTTACCCTTCTTTGGAATGCTCCAGTGACTTCAGGGCCAGACCAATAAACATGCACCCCGGGACTGGTTTGCTTGATGGAGGAAGAAAGCCAATTTTCCTCTAAGCCTTACTTGCTCTTCCTCTGGAATTTGGACGTCAAAGATCTAAAAATACGTCTCTCCCTGGGACAGAGGGCGTGGAGTTCAGCAGGATCGTCGAGTACCGTTTCCTGATGCCCGGGGCGCGGCGCTGTGCTCTGGGGCAGAGTTTGGTGCGAGGTTACTGAGACTTCCTCAAGGGATGCGCAGGAGACCCGACTCTCACAAGACTACAGCCTCCACCAGCCCCTTCAAGCAATGCTGTCGTGCCTCAGTGCACCTGCGCGTCCTCTAGAATCTTCCATTCCTTCTGTGCCGGAAGGTTTCAACATAATTTATTCATTCACTGAGTAGCAAATGCATAATTCCCAGGCCTGCTGTGTTTCAGGAGCTGGGTTGGATATGGGGACTGCGGTGGAACAAGAAGACATTGTCCCTGCTCTCATGTGACTCAGTTCGGGGACAAGAGACAGATGCGGACAAAAACGTCACACGGATAAAGTGAACCAATTGCTTTCTTTGGGGGGGGGTCATCTGCAAAAGCAGTTAGTGAAAAACTCAACAAGTCATACTAATACTAATAATAATGCAGGAGAAGTCAGGATGTCACAAAAGCCCCTAAGGGAGATCTCAGCGGGGCGTTCAGGGTGAGGCCCTCCAAGGAGGTCAGCACCAAGCCGAGATGAAACATGACCGGCAGTTGCGCTGGGAGTGGGAATTTGCTGAGTCCGCCACTCCGGAGACACAGAGGGGCCGTCACTCACTCCCCCAGCCCTTGGGGACTCCATGTGCCGTCCCAGAGTTCCCAAGAGGGACCTCAGGTTCCTGATGCTTTTAAAAAAATTATGATAGAATATATACAACATACAATCTTCCATTTTAATCATTTTAAGTGCACAGTTCAGGGGCAGCGATTAGATTCTCAGTACAGCGCAGCCATCACCACCGTCTATTTCCGAAGCTTTCACATCACCCCAGGCAGAAACTGTTCTCACGGAGCAGCGGCTCCCGATCCCTGCCCCCCGGCCCCACAGCCTTGCGTGTGCTTCCCGTCCTCGGGGACGTGCCTGTTCTGGACGTTTCAGACACAGAGTCTCACACGCCACGTGGCCTTCATGACCAGCTTCCTTTGCTGGGCACCATGTTTCTGAGGGCCCCCCACGTTGCAGTACATGTCGGAGCTTCACCCCCTTTCTGGCTGAATGATGCTCCGCGTGTGGACAGACCACGCCTCGCTGACGTGTGCCTCGGCCGCCTCGGGGCCGCCGCCCCCCTCTCCCAGGCTAGACCCACACAGGGACCCAGATGCCTCTTCCCTTGCTCATGTCCACCCGGCATTTCAGGACTGCGGAAGGAGGAAGCCAGGCCCAGAGTGGAGACACTGGCTTGTGCGGGGTCACCCCAAGTCATGCTATTTGTTTACTTTTCATTCCTTCCGCCCACCCGTCCGTGCCGGGCTCTGGGGTAGACACCAGGCGTGCCACGCCTGTGTACAGAGCAGCCACCTCACTGTCTGTTCCCTCTGGCATGACACGTCCCTCTCCCTGGCACCCAGGTGGACCCAGGGCCTTGCCGGGGGCCCTGAGTGCTCCAGAGCCCACTGAGCACCCCCTGCCCCCCAGAGGGAGGCACCTTCATGGTCCTGATGATGGAGCCCTGTGGGGCTGTGATCACACATCTTTCAAGAAGCCGCCAGAACTCTGGGGATAGAGTGATGGCCTCACCCATCCCTGACCAGAAGGGCAGGAATGAGTCACTCTCTGCTGTGGCCTCAATTTCCCCATCTGTGAAGTGTCTGCCAGTCAGGGCTGCCAGCTGTAAGCGATGGAAGTGACGACTTCACCTGCAGAAACATGCGCGTTAGTCCCTAGCACTGCTGCAACCAGTGCCACTGTGTGTGGTTCGAAACGACAGACTTATTCTCCCACAGTTCTGGAAGCCAGAAGTCTGAAATCAAGGTGTTGGCAGGGTTGGTCCTTTTTTTGGAGGCTCTGAAGGGAAAATCACGCCTCTCCCAGCTCGCTGTGGTTGCTGGTGATGCTCGGTGTCCTTGGCTTGTAGATGCATCACTCCAGCCTTTGCCTCGGTCTGCACAAGGCCTTCTCTCTGTGTGTCTGTCTCTGCGTCTCGTCTCCTCTACTTATAAGGTCGCCGATTATACTGGATTAAGGACCCACCCTACTCCAGCATGACCTCATCTTAATTTAACTAATTATACCTGCAATGAACTTATTTCCAAATAAGGTCACATTCATAGGTCCCAGATGTTAGGACTTGGACATCTCTCTTCTGGGGACGTAATTCAACCCATGACAGAGAACTACGACTAGATTTGAGTAGAGACAGTCCATTTGGGAGGGGATCCCCCAAGCTCCCATAGGGGGTGGGGAAGCCAGGCAGGAAAGGGAAGGCGTCAGTTCTGGGGGTGCTGACGGCAGGTGACTGCCAGGGCGCCGGAGCGCAAACCCAGGGGACCTCGGGGAAAGTGCAGAGCTCTCTTCACACGTGTCCGGCCCAGCTCCATCTGCTCCTGGAGGAGCTACCTCCCCGCACCTCGGCCTGTCCTGTCTGCGGCCTTCCGGCGGGCAGGAGCAGCTGCTGCAGCGAGAGGGCAAAGGAGTCGGGACTCAGGACAGTGAGAGCAGAGCTCCAGGCCACCTGCCTCTCCCACTCCTGCTGTCTTGGCAAAAGTAAAAGCTTACATAGGAAGGCTCTCAAGAGCTCACAGACTGCGACCTCAGATGAGGAAGCCAGGCCCAGAGCGGAGACAGTGGCTTGTGCGGGGTCACCCCAAGTCATGCTATTTGTTTACTTTTCATTCCTTCCGCCCACCCGTCCGTGCCGGGCTCTTCTGGGGACGTAATTCAACCCGTCCGCCCACCCGTCCGTGCCGGGCTCTGGGGATAGAGTGATGGGGGAAAGGAGAACTGTTTGGGGAAACTGAGGAACGTTGAGCTGTGGGCCGCTGCTGGCTCCTACAGGGCCTCCGTGCTCATTGCCATAAGGGGCACCTCCAGGTAGAGCAGCTGCAAAGGGGCACCCCCTCCAGCAGGCTGCACCACACAGAGGCCCCCCCTTGCATCTGGCTGCTGCAGCCCCTCACTGCCCCCTGGGCAGGGCAGGCACCTCTGGGCAGGGTGCAAATTGAACAACCGTTTCCAGCTGCTCCCTATGGGCCCTTAGAGGCAACACAGACCCACAGCCGCAAGGACAGCGGGGACCGTCCTGCTCTGTCCACAGCTGCCCAGTACCCAGGTGGGCATGGTGGCTGCAATGGGCCCCACCTGGCGGATTTGTCACGAGGACCCCAAGAGCTAACGCATGGCAAACGCTTGGCTTGACGCAGAGTAAGCCCTCAGTAAAGAACTGTCCTTATGAGTTTCCTCGAATGCCAGAAAAGAGCCCAAAACACCACCAGCTCCACAGAACTGACCCTGAGCGCCCCAGAAATGCTTTTGGACTATTTACAAACACTCTGTTTCTGTTTTGTTGGCCTCATAAATATTTGGTTCTAGTATTTGTTAAATATACGTACATAGGGAATGAAGTTCTGTGCCAGGCACGGAGCTCCATGGTCTTTTCACCAGATCCTGCAGAGCGGGAACTGCCGAGCCCCGCGCTGCAGAGGAGGAAACTGAGGCTCGGAGAGGAGAAGGAATTCACTGGGGGTCACCGAGCTGGAGGGCAGCACACTCGGGACTTCGCATCAGAAGCCTCTCGTAAGGCGTCCCGTGGGAACATAACGCCAGCGTGTTCTCTCTGGCACTGCCTCCGTGCTTGGACGGCGGAACATAAACAGCGCTCAGGAAATTAACCAGCACCCCCCTGACCGAGAGACCAATCCCCTGAACAAAAGTCACTGCCCAGGGATGGGATTTGGGGAAGGTGGGACCGGAGGAGCCTGGGCAGGATGCAGGCAGCCAGCGCGGCTCAGAGGAGAGCCAGCAGCTCTCCCTGCGTAGCCCTGGACAACTTCCAAGGTGTAATCACTCCCTGCTGTGACTGATTTCAGCCTAGCAACGTCAGGCCGCCGAAGGAGGCGTCGGAAGAGATGCTCACAAACACTACAGACAGGAAAAACCTCAAGAGCAGAGAGAACGGCAAAGTGCAGCAAAATAATTGACAGTCATGCATTTCCAATAAGGAGTATTTCCTCCCTTTCTTTTTAATATAAATGATTTAATCTGGAATCATGGCTGTGTTTAACAAAATCGGACGTCTTTTCTCCTAATTCCTAATACTTCTCCCAGCTCTGGGCACCTCCACCAGGCAGCCTTTGGTGACTATACCATCTCATGTGAGCTCTCCCTTCTCCAAACACCTACCATCATTTCACTCAACTACTCTTTCCACTGACTCGTGGCTTCCTGTCTCTTCCCACAGGCACCTGTCCAACCTGGAGAGTGTGAGTCCTAGATCAGCCTGAACACAGTTTCAGCCACAGCACCATACCTGGGGTCATTAAACATTCCATTCTCCGGCATCTCCATCTGGCAAACTCCTATTCATTCTTTGAAGCCCTAGGTCCAATGTCTCCAACCCTGAAAAGCCTCTCTGACACTCCTGGGGCAGAGCTCCACCTGCATTCGCCTGTGATGCCACTGTGTTTGCTCATAGCTCACCCACAAGCAGGCATTGGGTGCTGACTTAATGGCAGGCACCCCGAACACTGCACTAAGTGAAACAGAATCCAGCCCTTACCCCGAGGAACCTACATTCCCCCTGGGAGGCAAGCACCAAACAATTTCACCATTATGGGATTAACAGCCACCAGGCTGCATTGATCACTTGCTAGGTGCTAAGCACTCTAGGCATGTTGAGTCCTTTAAACCCCACGCAGATGATGAGAGCACTGTGTTCTAGAACCCTCTGTGTCCAGATATCCTGGCTCCCTCTGTCCTATGGATCTGTGCTCCCTGGGGGATCAAGGTGAACCCCAAAATACACCTTCCTCCAACCCCCTTCTCTCTCCTGGTCCCCTCCCTGTTTTCTTTCGCTCCTCGGCACTTGAGGACCAAACATGCTTGTGTCTTCCTTTGATCTCTTGTTTGCTCTCTGCTGCCCGCTATCCCGTGAGTCCCCCAGGGCAGAGATCCGATGTCTGTATCCCCACAGCCTAGGACAGTGCCTGGTGAGCAGTGGCGATCCAAAACACATTTGTTGAACAGAATACATCACTCTGGCTTTTGCAGATAAGATTGCTGGTGCTCAGAGATGTCAAACAACTTGTCTGAAGCCACACAGCTGCTGAGTAGCAGAACCTGGATTCAAACCCAGACACCTGGCTCCAGGGCACGTGCTTCTCACCACGAGCTACACCTCGCCTTCCCTTTACCCTTGTCACCAGACTGCCTCTGCCACTCCACGACCACCCTCAAGGGCAGGAGCTGGCGTCTCCTTCATCTTGCACCCGCAGGACCCCACACGGCACCTTCCCCGTAGCTACTTTTGCTAAATGTTTGCTGAATGAATAAATAACTGCATGCACGTATAACTACATTTCATAAACATTTAGCTATTGATGGTGGAGACTTAAACAACAGTTTAAGTCCTTGGACTCTTAAATAAGCTGCTGTCTTCAGGAGAAAGTGTACTTTGGCAGCAAGTCATAAGCAAGGCACGGCTGTCCTATACACTCATGATGTGCCTTTTGCCTCTGCTCACAGGCAGGAGCCTCTGAGGGCAGTGAGCCCCGCCTGCCCACCCCAGGGCTCTGACACATCGGATAAAGACGCCTCCTCAGCCACATTTGGGGGGACACCTCCAGGAGGGTGCAGCGCCAGGGGCTGGCTTCTGTCTGCGAGCTGCCCTCGCCCACGGAGCTGCCCCGGCCACCCACCCTGGGCACTTACGCGGGATTTCTCGGCCAGCCTCGCGGGCAGTGCCCGTTTCCAGACATTCTTGGCAGAAGTGGCTTCAAGGAGAAGTAGCATGACGCCCAGAGCCCAGATGACCTTCCTTCCACGGCTGCCCATCCAGAGGCTGGTGGAAGGCATTTCCTCCCTGGAGAGCGACCTTGCAGACGCTCAGAGCCGGGCCATGGGAGCAGAAGTGTGCGCGATCTGCCGAGCGTTCTCAGTTCCACTCAGCTGGGTCCCTCAGATCATGTGTCCGCGCCCGGCACATGCCCCCTCCTCGGCGGTGGCGGGCCTGCCACGTTATTTTTAGCTTGCCCTATAACATCTGGCCCCAGAGACTTCCACCAGGGCGTCAGCGGCCCAGCCAGCGCCGCAGGAGGAGGGGGCACCCGGCTTGCTTGGAGACGTGGCCGGGAGTGGCCGTGTCTCTGTCTGTCCCTCTCCTAATGAGCATTTCCTCGCAGGCTGGGTCCCCGGCTGGGCTGGGGCAGCACACAGGGAGCGGCCGCAGGCTGGGTGGGGGCTCCGCTGCTGCCTCGCCCAGGTTTTGAGCGGGGCCAAGAAACTGCCCATAAATGCCTCCGTGGAAGATGCTGCTGGACGGGACCGGCGGAGCGTGGGGCCGCAGGGAGATAAGTCCCAGCCGCGCGCCCTGGTTTCCTCCTCTCTGACGCAGGACAGTTCTTGCAGTGTGTGCTTCTGCTGACATTTAAATGCAACTGTGCACGGGAAGCATTTCACATGCATTGTAAATGTGCTGGAAATGTCGGCTCGTGTGTGTGTGTGTGTGTGTGTGTGTGTGTGTGTTATACAGGACACAAACTACCACAAATTGTATACCCCCTGCCTGTTGTTAGCACCCCCAAGACAGGTGCTGTTTTTTTTTTTTTTTTTTTGGTTCCCTGACCAGAAACGAACCTGAGACAGGTGCGGTTTGACACCCATTTCACAGAGGAGAGCAGAGTGGAGGCCGGAACCCAGGTCCGTCTGATCTCTGGGTCCCACCCCAGGCTAAGTGCAAGGGACCCAATCTCTAGGCATCCACATGGCTGGGCTGAGTCCCAGCTCAGCCTTTGTGAGACACTGCAAAACCCTGCTCACTGTGCCTCAGTCTCTCACCTGTGAAATGGGCGCATGAAAGTACCTCCTAAAGTCCATGTGGGGCAGGAGATGGTGCTGCCATGGCCAAGCCTTGCATGCAGTGAATGCTAAACAGAGGCCGGTTCCTTCCTCCCTGGGGACCTGACCTCCCACCGCCGGCCAGGGCAGCCGCCAGGATAGCGTGGGCCATATCCTCCACCCCCCTGGGCCTCTTGGAGAGTGATAACAGCAAGGACACACAGTGTGTGCCTGCACTGTTTGAAGTCCTTTGCACCTTTTAATGCGTGTAGCTCTCACAGGAGCCCTATACCCAGGTACGTCTGTGACTCCCAAGCACCGATGTGCCAGGACAGCTGCCCAGGGGTGAGGACTCCAGAGCAGGGCAACCTGCACTCTCGGAGTCGGGTAAATGCACTTGAGCCTGAGCCAGCGCCTCCATCAGTTCTGCACCCTGGACGCCTCACGTGTCTCACCCTCGTCCCGGCCCTTGGTTGTAACCTTACTGTAGGTTCTAGAATAGTCCTTCATCTCTTCACCCTGAAAAGATTGGTTGAGCCCTATGGGAGCCCGGCCCAGGGTGCGTCCTTCCCTCCTCCCTCTGAGCCCTTCGGGTGCCGTCTCAGCCCCTCCACGCGGCGGAGGCTGCTTACTTAGAGTCAGACTCAATCAGCAGAGGTGGTGGAGCTGGTCACGCCCCCTCTCTGTGCCTCAGTTTCCTCATCTGTGAAAGCAGGCTATGGAGCCAGAACCGACCCCGCAGGCTTGCTGGTTGTGGGAGGGTCTAGGGCTCGGAACGGGCTCACCGTCGGGAGCCCATCCCACGAGTTGCAGTTTCCGGGGCCTTGGCCATCCTCAGCCTGCTGTCCAGGCAGCCCCACCCCGACCCCGGCTCCCCGTGAACTGTCCTGCTGCTTGGAACCGGGGTCCTGGGCTTTCCTAAGGCCGTTGACACCTCCCCCACTTCCTGTTCATCTCCGTCCCTTCCACCTTCTCCCTAAGACAGGGCGTTTTCTATCGATGTCAATGAGACATTCTTGGCCCATTTCCTGGTCTCTCTCCCGCTGGGTGGCCCCACTTCTGCCAAGAGCACAATCCCCCTCCCTCTGGGGGGGGGACGCTCCAATGACCTGCCCCAGCCTCCTCGCCGGTCCCTCTGGACACTGTGCCTTCGCCCTGGCCGTCCCCCACCTGAAGTGCCTTTCTACCCCAAACCACACCACCCCCAGCGCCCCCCCCAGGTTCTTGCTCACAGGTCACCTTCTCAGCGCACTCTTCTCTGACCCCAGGATTTAAAACCACAATTCCCACACCACTGGGACGCCCGATGCCCCCAGGCTCTGTGCTTCCTCATACCCGTCGCCACCCGATTTGCTTGTTTCGCTTTATCTAGTTCCTTTGTTGTCTGTCTTTCCGCACAGGGTGCCAGCTTCACAGGGGCAGCTGCTGGTCTTGGAGTCAGCAGTGCCTAACGCAGTGCCTGGCACCAGGCAGACACTCGGCAAACCCCATGGAACAAATGAGTCGCGCGCAACCCTGGCCCCTGCCTGCCAGATGGCTCGGCTGTCACTCCAGCCGTGCTGTCCCACACGGCCATCCCTCGTCACGGGTGACAACGGAGCATGCAACATGTGGCTGGTCTGAAAGGAGGAAGGAAAAAGGACATGAATATTTCATTAGGGATTTTTATGTTGATTATGCACTGAACTGTTGATGTTTAGGCCATATTGGGTTAAATGAAATAGATTACTGAATTAATCGTACTTGTTTCTTTTTACCGTTTTGCATGGCCAACGAGAAAATTCACAATTGCCTGCGTGGCATGCCCCATGTTTCTGTTAAAGAGTTCGGCTGGTCCAAGACACCCGACTCCCTCTTTAGCTCTCAACCCTCCCGGCTGAGGCCGGCACCCTCCAACCAAACCCCAGGCTGAAACCTTGACCTCCTGTTAACACCTCCCTCGCTCAGAGCTCCATAGCTAACCTCCAACTCAGAATTTTAAAGTTACTGTATTGTATCTTTTTTTATGATAATCAACATGATGCACATTTATTAGCAGAGAATTTGGGAAGAAGAGGAAAGAATAAAGAAAATCTTTAACATAATGCATCCTGTATCAATACCCAGAGACAGCTGGTGTAGCCTTTCCTTTTGCCCGCGTGTACGCATTAGCCGTGATGGAGGCCAAAGCCAAGGCTAACGTCAGTGCTAAGGCAGAGGTCGAGACGGCAGGGTTAGGCAGTGTTAGGAACATACACTCTGGAGCCAGCCTGCTTGCTTTAGACTCCTGCGCTGAGACTTCCCATCTTGGTGACCTTGGGCAAGTCACCTACCTTCTCTGTGCTTTTCTCATCTGTAAAATGGGAGTAACAATACACCCATCTCGCAGGGTTGTCGTGAGGATTGAATGAGCCGTATGGATGAGACAGCTGTACAAGCACCTCTGCCCTTGCCTGATATGGACTTTCTGAGGACAGGGCTGTGTGTTGTCTGTCTCTGAATCTCTCTCCAGAAAGTGAACGGGAACTTCCTTTACTGAGCACTTACTATGTGCCAGGCACAGTGCTGGGCTCAAGATCCTCACCTCCTGCTTCTCTCCATCTTGCTCACTCTACTTTCTTCTGACGGCTCCCGCCCCAGGGCCTTTGCACTGGCTGTGTCCCAGTGAGTGCTCCCTCCCCAGACATCTGCTTAGCCAGCATCCCCGGTGCCTTCCTGTCTGTGTTCCCAGGACACTTTCTCAGTGAGACTCACTCCAGCCATGCTTTGAAAATCACAACCTACTTCTTTTATACCACCCCAAGTTCCCAACCCCCTTATCCTGTTTTGTTTCTTCATCACCTTCTAATAGAATACGAAACTTGCCTATGCTTACCATGGACTGCCTCTCTCCTTGTGGCAGACAGAATAACGGCCCCTTAAAGATGCCCACATTCTAACCCCTGGGACCTGTCAACATGCGGCCTCACGTGGCAAAGGGACTTTGCAGAGGTGATTAAGCCAGAGATTTTGAGGTGGGGAGATGATCCTAGATTAACCAGGTGGGACCAATGTCATCACCAGGGTCCTTATAAGAGCAGCAGGGGGGTCAGAGTGGGAGAAGCAGATGAACGGTGAAAGCAGAGGGGAGGGAAGGGGAAGAGGTTGATTTGAAGATGCTGCGCTGTGGTTTTCAGGACGGAGGAAGGGGCCAGGAGCCGAGGTGTGCAGACAGCCTCTGGAAGCTGGAGGAGACACCAGAACATTCTCCCCTAGAGCCTCAGAGGGAGCACAGCGCGGCCACACCCTGGGTTTCGCCCAGTGAGGCCCACGCTGGACGTCTAACCTAGTAAAATAACGGATCTGTGCTGCTGTAAGCAGCTAGGTTTGCGGGCATTTGTTACAGTGGCAAGAGGAGGTCACACACTCCCGAGTGGGATGCAGGCTCTGCAGGGTCAAGTGTCTGCATCTCTTACTGCCTGTGCCCTGTTCTACAGACAAAGAGATGGACGATCACAAGATGTAGGTGCATTTTCCCCAGTCCCAGCTAGAGACTGAGCTCGGAAGTGCTTTCCTCATCCCATGACACAGGGTTTGGTACACATTAGGTGCACAATCAATATTCTTTGATGGAGCTAACAGTTCTGCAGTGGTGTTCGAACAATAGGGACTCAGGGTGCCGAGCTGTCACTCGTCAGGCAATTTCTTGCAAATGTTAACTGACAAAACGACCCTCCAAAGTCCTCAGGACAAGAAGGGACACTGCCCAGGGACACAGCACTGCAGGTTTTGTGCAGAAGGAGGAGAAGCTCCAAGAGGAGAAATAAACACAGAACAAATCTGCCCAGGAAACCGGCCACTTTCCTTTGATCAGTGACGAGGCAGGCTCTTGGCGTGACAGCCTGGCTGGATGTCCCAGCCGGAGCCTGAGGTTGCTGGCCAGGCCTGGGTCCTGTCACAATGGCAGGGCCAGCACCCCTTCCCGGATTCCTGCCAAGCCTCGGAACGTTGTGTTCCAAGTGGCAGAGGCCCTCCCAGTGTATCTGAGCTCTGACTTGATTCAAGCTTAGTGGGCAGTCCTCTCGGGAATGCAACGGCCCTTTAGCGCAACTTCCTGCAGCGCTGAGGGCGAGGTTTCCTCTGGGAAAGACTGAGGGCTGGCCGGGCGAGGGGCCTCCAGGGAGGGCTGCGTGCTGGGCTCTGACAGCTGCTGCCTGCCACAGGCTTCTCTCTCTCAGAGAAAGGAGGAAAATGATGTCTTTAAAAATACAAAGGGCACAAGTGCTTAGATGCCTCTCTCTAAGGCGGCAGAGGACGTGGCTCATAGGTATGGAGTCTAGGAAGACATTCTGCTTCTCCAGCCTCGATTAAACTCCCCAACCTGATCACTGAGGCTGCACATTCCTTTCCCAGAGGGGCAGAACATTTTTTCCATGGTGATTAGATCAGGCAAAGGGGACAGGTGGCATTAATTCATACTTTATACTAAAGTATGAATGATTTCCAGCAGAGAGAAACATACTGGCATAAGAAGGAAGAGCAGAGTACGCTCATGCATTCATTCAAATATTTGAGTATTTAATATATGTCAGGCCTACAGATACCAGGGAGAGTAAAACTAGCCCCAGGCCCCACCCCTGCCCCTCTGGGGCTCGCCACCAAGCAGAGGAGGCAGAACACTCAGATGGTGCTTTTTGGTGCCACGCATGGTTTTGAGGGCTTTAAAAGTATCACTCATTTAATCTGTCACAGCTCTACTAGGTGAGCACTATCATCACCCCATTTTACAGACAAGGAAACCGAGTCTTAGATTAACAACCGAGTGGTTTAGAAATATTCCGTCTTCTAATCTCTCAGAGCCTGCCAGGCAGGTGCTCTCCACCTTTCCTTTACAGACAGGCGTGTGAGAGTCAGAGGGGATTTGCCAACATACACAGCTCATCAGTGGCAGAGCCGGAATTCGAACCCAAACGCTGGCTTCCAGGGGCTGTGCTTGACCCAGGGCGCCATATGTTTCCAGGGGGCTGAGGCACGACGGTTGTGTCGCCAGGGAGTTGACCCAGTCAGAGCCGCCAGCAGGCTTCCCCAGGGAAGGAACCGAGAACCAGCGCTGAGCCCGTGGGGAGAGATTGGGCTCCAGAGCTCAGCAGACGAGGGTTCGAGCCCGCTGGGTGCAGGGGGACTGAGGTGGGGGAGGCAGGCAGACCCAGTGTGGGCCTCACTTGAGTGGCGGCACGGCACCACCATGCACGCAGAGCCATGTGATTTCACCCACCCCACGCACCTCTGCCTTCATGGGCCCCTTCCTCTATTACAAAATACGTTAGCAATAATCTCTTAAGGGTGCACTGATTTCAAAAAGACATATGTAATCCAAGTTGCATTCATTGGTTTTCTTTCTTCTGATTTTAAGAGAAATTAAAACACCCTCCTGGGCCCCTCCAAGTGTCATGGGCCCCAGGCACCGTACCCACTGTGCCTGTCACTGGTGTCCAAATACTGAGGTGTGACCCCAGGCAGGCCTCTGCCCTCTCTGAGCCAGGGAGTCGGGAGGACTCAGCCCGCAGGCGCTCAGCACCAGGCTGAGCAGCTGAGCCGGTTCACGGTTCACGGTGGTTCCCTCCTCGCTGCACCCCTCCAAGAGCGGGGAGGGCGGAAGTGGAAAAGGCCCCTGGAGTTGCACAATCGGCCTTTAAGCACCGCCCGCCCTGCTCCGGCTGTGAATGGAAACAGATGTTCCCTGGCTGCCTTGTTCCTGGAGAGCCAGACCCTGCCCTCAGCTCACCCGCTGCCCTGTCCTGACCTCCGCAGGGCCTCCTCTCCCCCTTGACATGCGGTTGACCGGCCCCGTTAGGGGACTCCCAGTGTATTCTCGACTGCTTTCCTCCCTCCTCCGTCCCCAGGGCAACCCGTCCAGGGCCAGACCACCCGGAAACTGACCCCTCTGCCTGGCCAGGGTGGCCGCCCACAATCCCTTCGCCATCTGGGGTTGCTGCAGGGAGAAGCAGCCCCTTTCAAGCAGCAGGAAGCCATGAAGCCCAGTGTACGCACGACCAGAGGGTCAGGCTGGCCTTGCGGGTGTCCCCCACCCCCAGCCGCGGCAGACTCAGCCGCGCCCCAGCTGTGGGGGCCAGGCGTTGGCTGGATTTTAAGCTCAGGACCTGGACCACCCCCAAAGTAGGGTTTGTGACTCAGTCATTTGTCCCCCACAAAAAGCAAATCTGACTGTGAATGCCCCCTCCCCGCCGTCACCCCCGCAAGCTGAAAATCTTGCCCTGGCCCCCCGAGGACAAAGGCACCGTGCGGCCCAGACCTCCTCGCCCTCCCCGCACATCCACACTGCCTGGAGCAGGGAGGTCCACACGCCCTTTGCCACGTCTTCGCATATGCTGTTCCCTGTCCCTGGGACACTCTTCTCTGTTTTCTTTGCCAACTAAACCTGTTCCAGCTTCCTCACGTCTCAGCTCTCAGCAAAATGGTCGGTCCCTTCCTCCTGGAAATGTTCCCTGATCTCCAGGCCAGCTCAGTTGCCCCAGAAAAGGCTTTCACGGCCCCATGTTCCTCCACCTGGGGGACCCACGCGACCCCCAAGGTGGAAGTGACATTCCTTTCTGACCGTGCCTGACTCTCCCGATGGATGGTAAGCACCCTAAGGGCAGGGGCTGTGTCTTTTTTGTTCTTGTTTTTGTCTTCTTGCTCATCTGCCGCGCACCCGGCACATGGCAGGAACTCAGGGAACACTTGCTGGCGGGTAAAGGGTGCTCTCACCTGTTCCCGCCCGGTGCCCCTGCCCTGGTGACTTTGCTGGGCCTTCCTCGTAGCAGAGATCTGAGAGGCACCCTCCACCTGGCGCCAAACTTCTCTCGCCTGCTTGGACTGACCCCAGCACCTGTCCCTGAGACGTCATTCGTCCCACAGCCATTCTCTCTGCTAGACAGCGTCCTAGGAGCTGGGGACAGCAGCCCCACAGCATTACCATCAGGGAGGTGCAAGTTAGAACCGTCTCACAGCCATCAGGTTGACTACCGAAAAAAAAAAGACAGAAAGACTAGAAAATAAGCAGTGTTGGCAAAAATGTGGAGAAACCAACGCCCCGTACGTGGCTGGCGGGATGCAAAAGGCCACAGTCATGTGGAGGACAGTTTGGTGATTCCTCAGAAAGTTAAACATAACGTCACGACAAGGCTCAGCAACTCCACTCCGAGACACAGACCCAAGAGAATCGAAACAGGTATTCAGGCAAGAACCTGCACACGAGTGTCAGTGGCCGCCCTGTTCATAACAGCCGCGAGGTGGAAACAACCCGAGTGACCGCCCGCAGGTGAACGGGTGACAGTGCGTGACAGCCGCGTGAGGGGATCGTGTTTGGCAATCGAAAGGAATGAAACAGCGATGTACTGAAGCTCAGCACGGATGAACTGCAAAAGAAATTACGCCACGTGAAAGGAGCCAGACACATGAGATGTCCAGGGGGGCGAATCCGCCGGCACAGAAAGGAGACGGCTGGGTTTCTGGGGCTGGAGGAGCGCGCGGTGGGGGTGACTGCTCATGGTCCGGGGTTTCCTTTCAGGGAGATGAAAACGTTTTGGAGCTAGACAGAGGTGGTGGCTGCCCAACACTGAATGTATCAAAGGCCACTGAATTTTACACTTTAAAATGGTTAACTTTCTATGAGTATTACTTCAATAAAGCCAAAGTAGAAAAAAATGACGAGGCTGGCAGAATCATACTCAAGATCTCCACACCCCGCAGCCCACACCAGGGCAGGGAACTCAGCGCCCAGCCGCCTGCGTGTAGCTGCTTCTACTGGCCAGTCGCCCAACCCCTCCTGCCTCGGTGGCCCTGGTGGGGCTCAAGGTCCCCTCTGTGGGGTCAAAGTGAGACCATCCAGGAAGATGCTCGTGTTGGCTCCACACAACCGGAGCCAGGCAAAACCACCTAAAGGTGCTGTTTGCCAAGGATGTCACAAAAAATCCAACTCTGACTCCAGAAAAGCTGCGCAGATGTCAGAACATGCCCCCGCGGACACATCGCCCGGGAGGTGAGCTTGGGTTTCACCACTTGTCCCCAGAGGATGCTCGACTTTCCAGGAAAGTAGCCATTTCCCACACCCGACGAACCAGCTTCACCTGGTGTTGTCGGGGACGCCCCGCAACAGGCCCCGTGATTAAGGCCGGGACCCTGCCACACGGCGGGACCTGGGTAAAAGGGAGCAAGATCCCCCTGTTGGGAAGGGGACCATCCCATCGGGAAGCAAAGACCAAGAAAACAGACAAACTGTGCTAAATGCAGTCAAGACACAAAAGTCTGAGACAGTGACGACGTGGTACCATGGGGGATGGGGAAGCCCCTTAGGTGGGGTGGTGGGGAGCAGCGTCCAGAGGGACACTCTAAACCCACAGCAGAGATGCCCAGTCAGTCCAGGGGAGGTTGTGGTGAGAAGAATTTCCCAGCAGGACACCTGCCTGTAGCCCTCATCCCTCCTGGATTGGGAACTCGTAGGGTCTGTGGGGGTAAGAAGGCGCCTGCCCTTTCCAGGGCTGGGAGGAGGAACTGGAGAAAGCAGCAGGGGGGCAGGGTCTCAAAGAGAGCCCCTCCCTACCGGTGAGGGCAGCGCTGATGCCCCAGTAGCCCTAATCCTCCATGATTGGCCCAAGCCAACCACGAATTCTCACCCCCTCTTACTGGCAATTGGCTCAGGAATGGGTCTGTCATCTGATTTGGACCAGTGAGGTGTGAGGGGAAGTCAGGAACAGGGCTTCTGGGAAAGTAGTCCTCACACCTGAGAGATGCAGGAAAGTGATGGTTCCTTTGTGCGTCTGGACTTCACCCAGGCAGGATGTGAAGCCAGGATCTGCAACAGCCACTTTGTGACCGTAAGGGAAGCCAACCAGAGGGTGATGCCAACATTGAAATGACAGTGTTGGGGTGGGAGGCCAAGTCTTCAGTGGCACTGCTGAGCTGTTGAATTTAATTGATCCAAGAGCTGTCCTACCTCTGGATTCTTGTCACATGGGACAAAGTACTCTTCCTTAGAGTTAAGTCGATTGAATTGAGCTTTTTGTTACTGACCCTCAAATACATCCTCTGACTGATATGCACCAGGTTCACATCCAGCTTGGCTGACAAGCAGCTGTGAAAGCAAAGGATAAAAGGGAAAAGAGAGTGGGTTAACTCATATTTTCTGAGCACCTACTATGTGCCACACTCTGTCCTGGGCATGTATATAGGTCTCTCCTTAATCCTCTGACCAGCCCTTTGAGGCAGCCACTACTATTTTATCCCCACTTACCAGAAGAGGAAACTGAGGCTGAGAGGTGAAGACACCGCCTGGTTCTACCTGGTGGGACTGGCAGGTGAAGCCAGGTCCACGTTGCCACCTGGCCAGTCTACTTTCCCAAGAGCAGTGATGAAGCGGCCCTGGCAGGGGAGGGAAGCCTCATCTTGAACAGAACCATCTTTTTCTGGAACTATCCAGAACTATCCATTGCCTAAAAGCTGAGGACACTGACCTGCCTGGTGGAGGCAGCCCTCCAGAGTCAGGAGCCGACCCAAGAGAGATCGGAACTCGGTCGGGTTCCACACAACCCGGGGGCCACCATTGTCACAACCCACATGAGGACTCCACATGGAACCCTTGCGTCTTCCTTCCTTCCTGGCGGTCAGCACGGGCTGGGATATGGACACACTGTGCTTTCCGCTGCCCTTCCTGCCAGGGGCCTCAGGGAACATGTTAGCTTGGCAGGAGTTTAAAAAAAGAAAGGAGAAAGAAAGAGTCCTTGATCCTTATTATGCACGCCTGGTGCAAATAAATCTATCGCTTGGCAAAAACAAACTGTCCCATAACAAATCACAGTGAGGCGGGCGCATAAATCCAGAACTGGATGCTCACAGCGGCCGCCTGGCCCCAGTGCTGGTGGGCAGGCAGGAAAGGTGACAGCCCTGCTCGGGCCCCCAAGCCTGCTCAGCCTCATCCATTCAGGAATCAGCTGCCCACTGCTTCTCTGATGTTTGTTTGTTTGCTCCTTTTTCTTATGACAAAGGCACGAGTTTGGTAACAGTTTGGAAAAATAAACCAACTCTGGGTATTTAAAACAGAGGATTAATGCTGAGAATGGGGCACACAGAGGGGCAGAGGGCCGAGAAACCACATAAGGGATGGACAGGCAACTGGAGAGTAACAACAGCAAGAAGCTACCCCAGCCTCCAGGGGGAGGGACAAACAGAGGAGGCGGCATCTCTGGAACCCAGGATCCAGGGTCGCCGGAAGACGCTGGAAGCACAGAGGCTTGTCTGGTGAAGACGGCGAGACCTTGTTCTGATTGGTGGGAGAAATGTCCTGGCTTCTCTCCTCCTTCCCCTACGGCCTCCTGCGAGCGCCACCCATAGGCTGAGCCCCCGGTGTCTCCTGCCCAGCTGAGACTCCCGGATAGGAAGAGATGCATTTTATCATCCTGTTATACAAATGTTGGATGCTAAGAAAGATTTCCCTGGGAAGCCGCATTTCTCTGCAACAAACAAACAAAGACGCAAAATAACCCACTGCACTGACCAGACCACCACACTCACCTTCACAGGGTGACCATGAACCTCTACTCGCCCTTCTCTCTGGCTGTCACCTCAGCCCTCTGGGGGTCAGGCAGGAACATCTCTGCTTCTTGACAAACGGGTTTAAGAGAAGTCTGGGTGAATTGGTCCAGAACAGGTACCAGTGGGTTAGCTGAGCTAACAGAAAGAAAAAGAGAAGAAACAAGAGGAGAGGAAGGCCTGGGCGCAGTGGCTCGCGCCTATAATCCTAGCACTCTGGGAGGCCGAGGAGGGAGGATCACTTGAGCCCAGGAGTTGGAGGTTGCTGTGAGCTACAATGTTGCCACTGTACAACAGAGTACAATAGCCCGGGCAACAGAGCGAGACTCTGTCCCAACAAAAACAAACAAGGCAACTGAGTGCCCCTCCTCACAGCCCCCCCCTTTAAAAAAAAAAAGAAAGAAACGGAGGAAGGAAGGACAGACAGAGTTGCAGACAGGCAGTGACAAGCTGGCCCCGCAGGGACTGGAACCCACGGCTGAATGAAGAGGCACCAGTGCCTGATGCACCTGGCTCACGACGCCCCCTGCTGGAAGCAGCCAGATGCTGCTGGGGAAAGAAGCTGGGCACTTAAAAGGGTAACATTGTTTAGTTGCAAGCTGTAACAATTCCTCCGTATTAAAATGAAATTTGCCAGGATTTGAAGAGAGCCGGTTGGCTCTGCAGGTGTGACTGTGTCAAATACTTTGAGATGGGCGCACTGTCCTGCGTGACCCAGGCCAGTTGGAGCGAGAGAAAGAGACCGGTGACAGAAGCAGAGGCTGGGGACAGAGAGAGGCTTGAGGGTGTCAGGCAGCTGGCTTTGAAAATGAAAAGAGGGACCATAAGCCTAGGGATGCAGGTGGCCTTTAGAAGCTGGGAGAAAGAGAGAAAACAGATTTTCCTTTAGAGCCTCTAGAAGGAACCAGCCCAGCCACCACCTTGATTTCAGCCCAGTGAGACCCGTTTAAGACTCGCCCTCCAGAACTGTAAGGCGGTGAGTTTGTGGCCGTTTGTCACAGTGGCCATAGGCACTAACACACCATTGAAGCAGGGAAGGTGGGAGTGGGGAGCAGGTGGGTTGGGGACATTCATACCAGGTCACGTCCCTCTGCTCCAGTGGCGCCCACTCTCACATGTCTCACCTTGACATGCAAGTCTCCAGACCTGGCTCCATCGTCCTCTGGCTCACACCTCCCCTCCCTGCCCCTCAAGGCCACCGTCCTTCTTGCTGTCCTTCCGGCACACCAAACTCCCGCCTGAACCAGGCCTTTTCACTTGAACTAAATGCTCCGCCTCTCCACCTAGAATGCCGTCTTCCCCTACCAAAAGTTTGTGTGTCTGCCTTCTTGTCATTGAGGTTTCAGCTCAAACGTCACCTCCTCAGAGACAGAGGCCTTCCCCACCGCCCCAACTAACGCTGGGGTCACCCTGTCACTCTCATTGTGCTATTTTAATTCTCTCTGCAGCACTTAGCACTCTCGTATCTTCCTGTCCACTTTGCTTGTTGCCTGTCTCCCGCTCAGGAAGGTGAGCTGCATGAGTGCCTGTAACTGATGATTCCCCAGCACCCAGAACAGGGATACAGTCGGCACTCAAATATTGGGTGGATGGATGGATGGATGGATGGGTGGAAGACTGGTGGATGGAAGGAAAGACAGAAGGATGGCTGGAGGAATGGATGCATAGGTGGAAAACTGGTGACTGGAAGGAAAAGTGGAAGGGTTGATGGATGGCAAAATAGATGGTTGGAAGGAGAAGTAATTGAGAAGATGGGTGGATGGAAGGATTGGCGGGTGGATGGAAGATGAGGCAGATGGAAGGATGTCCGGATGGATTAAAGGATAGGTGGATGGAAGGATGGAAAGATGGTGTGATGAAATGACAAAAGAATAGACAGACTGATGGAAGAATAAATGAATGGTCAACGAAAACATGGGTGGATGGAAGGAAAGACTGAAGGATGACTCAACGGCATGATGAGGGACAAAGGGACAGACTGGTGGGTGGACGGACAGACAGGTGGGTGGATGGGAGAGAAAACAGGTAGATGGAAGGACAGTGGGTAGAAGCATGTGGATGGAGGGAAAGACAGAGGATGAATGGATAGAATAATGGATGAGTGCATGGAGGAGGTATGGAAATAAATGGCCATAAATGGGTGGAAGGAAGGATAGATGTAAAATTCCCCAGACTGAGCTGGATAGACATTGCTGGCACTCAGCACCTGCCGTCTGTGTTAAAGGGGCTACTATACACCTTCCTGCGAAGACTCTGTTGCCAAATGACAGGTTGCCTGCACCTCTAATCCTCTGAAGCAGAGTCCATAATCATCCGAACTCATCAGCAAATATCTATATTTAATAAACTCCCCACCTGACGCCTGGTACCCCGTGAGCAGCTGTTGACTTAGCTTTATTATCAGGTCTTGGTAATCCCAGTTCAAAGCACTGGCTTTAACTTCTCCCACCACTAGTGGAGCCCCTCTGTGCTCTGGCTTCCTTCCAAACAAACAAAGAAAAAAGACTTGCTCACATCACGCCCCTGCTTAAAACCCTCAGGGAGCAAGCTCTGGCTCACAGGACAGATGCAGGTGCGGGGGCCAAGCCCTTCACATCTGGCCCTGGCCCAACTCAACAGCTTCACTTCTCACCCTTCCTGGCTCCACCCCTTAGACCCCCCGTGTTGCCACCATGTGGAATCCCCCTCTGTTCTGAGAACAGACCCTGCTCTGTGGCCTCCAAGCATCCGTCATGCTCTCTCTCAACCTAGGACGCTGCTCTCCCTCCGCTCCATCTCGGGAATGTCCCTCATTCCTGAAGCTCAACTGTCCCATCATGGAAGACCCACTGGTCCCTCAAATAAAACAGCTTCACAATGTTGTGCCCAAATGTACTACACACAGTGCTAAATGCTTCACAGGCAAATCCCAGTGGATCCTCATCATCTATGAAGTAGGATTTATTACTCCCATTTTACAGATAAGAAAACTGAGGTGGAGAGCTCACATAACTGGCCTAAGCTCTCAGCAATGGAAATCGGGATTTGAACCCGGGCAGTCTGCCTCCAGAGTTCCCCTCTTAACTGCCACACTCTAAAGCCACCCCAGATGAAGCCCCACTCCTCCAGAAAGCTCTCTCTACTCCCAGTCAAGGTTTGCTGCATCCTCCTCTGGGCTCCCACACAGCCTGGACTCCGATCATAACATCTAACATCTGCATTATAACCTCTTGCATAGAGGACTGTCTCCAGACATAGCCACCAACAGTTCCTCCTAACCCCGTATGCACACACCAGTCCTGACACGGAGAATTGGCAGGTATTTCCCCCCCCCTTGGGTTGGCCCTGTGACTTGCTTTGACCAATCGAATACAGGGACCCCAGGCCTTAGAAGATCGGCGGCTCCCATTCCTCTTTCAGACCCCAGCCACCATGCTGGGAGAAGTCCAGGCTGGCCCACTGACCAACGAGAGGCCTTGCAGAGATGCCTTCGAGGGCAAGGCCAATGTGGACATCCCAGACCCAGCTGCCAGGCTCCCTGCTGTGCGTTGGGCTCAGGCAGCGTCAGCAGATGACTCACCCGGAGAAGCCCCAGCCAACCGTAGAGCCGTGAGAATATCACAAACCACGTTCTTTCAAGCCCTTGGCTTGGTTTATCTTCCAGCCTCAGTTTCCCCAACTAAACAGTGGGTATAGTGATTGCTGCCCTCCGGGTTTGTTGTGAGGATGAAGTGCAAGTACCTCACAGAAGACGGTTGATTGTCGGTTGCCAGTTTTCCACTTTGGACCAGCCAAGAGAACAACCCTTCCTTCTGACTTTTCTTCTTTGTCTACTGTGCCCCGAGTCCAGGCCACCCTCACATCCGCACACTGCCCAGAGGCACAACTCTGCTCCTGCTCATCCTTCCGTGTCTCTGACCCTTCTGGTGCTAGGCTCTGGTCCTGCCAGCCAGGGCACCTGGGGGTGGGTGGGGCAGGTGTCTTCCATTCACCCAGGGCAGCGTGTGCTGGAGTCCTGGGGGCAGGTGAAGGAGTCTAGAGAAATGAGTCTCCCCAGATATGGATACGCTGCCCAGGGCAGGCTGCGGCTTGGACACAGGACAGACCTGACCCACTTCAACATCTGGCTATAAAATGCATCTCCACTGTGTGGTCTTGCCCGGACCTGCTCTCAGGCAGCAGAAACAAGGTATTCGAGGAAGTTCCACTTGGGGAACACTCTCAAGGTCACCTGTCCCGGAAGTCACAGATTTGCATGCCTCCAGGGGTCGGGCAGCATAGACACATACAAGTCAGGCAAGGGTAAGACAACAGGTGTTAGGAGCTCCGTGGAATACCCACCAGGTGCACTGTGGCCATTTCAATATTTTTTTAAACTTAAGAATAACCTACATATGCACATCAGGAGAAATAAGTCGCACAGAAACTACACGAATGGTTGCCTGGGGCTGAGGGACCAGCGGTAAATGGGGAGTGACTGCTAACGGGGACCCGTTTTTTTGTTGAGGTGATTAAAATGCTCCAAAATTAGATTGTGGTGATAACTGCACATCTCTGCAAATATGCTAGAAACCAACCACTGAATCACACACTTTAGATAGGTGGATTTTATGGTACGTGAATTATATCTCAACAAAGTTGTTCAAAAATGATGGGGATATAGAAGAGTTTAGAGCTGGATGATTTTTTCACAAAGTAAATGCCCAGATTGGCCACGCAACCGGGCCAGCGTCCCAGACCCCTCCTAAGCTCAGCCTCATTTACAACACCTTCCCCCTCCACTCTCAAAAGGTAATCATGATTCTGAATTCTAACTGTGTAGCCCAGTTTTGCCTGATCCTGTCCTTTCTGGGAAGGAAATCACTCAGCGTACACCCTTTCGCGTCCGACCTCTTGCGCACAGTGATGTTCGTGGGTTCATCCATGTTGACACACGGCTAAGCGTGAGGCTCAATCACTTCCCTTGCAGGGAATATACTGTAATCATCATATCCATGGTGATGGACACGTGGGTGGCTTTACGTCTGGGCTACGACAAACAGAGCTGCAGTTGACATTCCTCCGCTGCGTGTCTTTAGCGAGCACATGCACACATTTCTGTTCGGTAAATATCTAGGAGTGGAACTGCCAGGCCACAGCGCGCCATGTGTTCAGTTTAGTAGACACTGTCAAATAGTTTTCCAAAGTAGTTGTTCAAATTCCACTTCATTCACGTGTGTTTTAATAACTTGGCCAGCTCGCTGCACACATGCAAGCTGTTTTCTTTCTGGGAGCTGCCAGTGTCAAAGTCCGACCTCTACATTTTATAGCCATAGAAGAAATCCACTACAGAATCATCCGAGGTCACGGAGCAATGCAGTGGCAGACTGCATCTTCCTGGGTCATCTTCAAACCTCAGTATCCTTGTCTGTAAAATGGGGCAATAACAACATCTATTCCATTGGGTTATTGGGAGGATAAAATGAAATAATACCCGGGGAGGATTCAGCACGAGGCCTGGCTTGTGAGTGCCCCACAGATGCGAGTCACCACTGCTGCCACCATTGTCACCCATGTGACATGGGTGTCACCGATCACGCTTTCTCACCCTGGGTCCGTCCTCTTTCATCAAAACCCATCCACAAGGGTAAACTTTAACTGCTAAAGGAACATTTCATTAGCAATGACGGTTTCTTACTCTACAACTCACACGATTAAGCTGGGATACCAGTCCACAGAAAGTCAAGTCCTTTTACGTCCCTCCAGACCCTGAAACGTCACATCTGGGTAACTGTGTGGTCTGTCATACCACCCCAGTTATAAAATCATTGTACCATTAATCATTTGTTTTCTCTTGAAACTATTTTTGAATCATACATTAGTTCTGTTGTTTTCACTTCTGGTTTTCTAATTTCATTAAGGTCAAGTTTATGTTAAAAGTAAAAAATACATAATTATATTTACAATTTATGTTAAAAGTAAAAAGTTAGAAAGTCTTCCATCCTATTAAAGTCAAGTTTCTACGAGAAACAAAAACAAAAGCATTCACTTGGCAGGCGTCTGGAACCTGCAACGCCCCGAATTGAGTCGGCAGTGCCCTTCTGCCGCAGGTTAGCGTTTGAAAACGTGTTGTTCTAGTTATGTTTTGAAATGGTTTCAAGGTCCATTAACCACTTTGTAGAGGCTTGAATTTCCCCAGGGCACCATTTTGGCCCAGGGGACCGATGGCCTGAGAAGGGAAACAGGAAGCTGGAGGGCGAAATGTCCCATAAAGCCCGGTTCCATGACCACTGAGAAGATTAAGGTTCTGTGCACCTCGTTGTGCATTTCCAGGTGTCCTGGGAGACGCCTTTTCATCTGCGGGTGAAAGCCGATGATTTGGAGGGTGATAATGTGCAACCGCGTTCCAAATGGCCCCAATTTCTTGCTTTTTTTTTTTTTTAATTCTCCTTTGATGCATCTGATGAGGACTTAGTGTAATTAAAGTGGTGGCAGGGGCCGAGAGATAAAACAGCTTTTTGAGGGAGGGAATTTTTCCAGCTGAGCTGGGGATCAGTGAAATCCCCGCTGAGATATCAAATCATTAGCGCCTCTGTAATCCAGAGGTGGCTTATCCCCGCTGTCCTGCTGGGAGCGTGGGGGTGGGGTGGGCCATGAAGACCCTAAGGCTGGTGCTGATAGCAGGTGCCAGTTGGGGGGCACAGAGGAGGCAGGTTCCCTAGGGTGAAGGTGAGAATGTGGCAGGAGACAGAAATGCCATGTGTCTGCCTCTGCCCTGGTGTAATTTGGGTGTGGAGGCCAACAGAGCAGCCCTAGCAGGCCAAGTGCACTCAGAGGCCAGATCCTTTCCCAGTTGTTTTTTTCCCCCCTAACTATTAACTGCACATATCTGGCAGGGTCTCAGGCCCCCAGATGCCACCCAGCTTCCGGCTAATAGAGCGGCTGCAAATAAACTCCCGAGTTCACTTGCCAGCTGCAAAATCCTGAATGTGGTCCCAAGTCTCTCTGGGCCTCAGTTTCCCCATCTGGAGAATGGGGGTGTGATAGCCCACCTCCTGCAAAGATATGGGAATTAAAGGAAACTTCTAGAGAAACTCCTAGTCTGAGGTAGGCAGGTGCTCATCAGCCATCACCTCTCACCCTTTATCTTTCTGGACAACACACCCCAGCTGTGTATGCATTTCAGTGTTTTGAACCCACAGTGAGCTGGAATGGTGGGAAGATAAAGGAGACCGGAGCTTCACATTCATTCTTCCACGTGAGGCCGGTTCCCTCCCTGACGGAGCAATTTCTATGACTCGCTAACAAGTTGACACGTGGCTGCTGTGTCTCCTCCCAAAACAATTAGCAAACAGCCTCTCCCTCCACATCCCCAGGTGTCCCTCGAATCAAAACAAAAAACAGGGCTTTTCAATCTCGGTACTATCGACATTTGGAGCCAGACAGTTCTTTGTCATGGGCACTGTTCCATCACCGTAGGATGTTTAGCAGCATCCCTGGCTTCTACCCACTAGATATCAGTAGCACCCCCTCCTCCCCAGCCAGGGTGATCAGATATGTCTCCAGACATTGTCTAATTCCCCTGGGGGGGAATTCATCCCCGGTTGGGAACACCTGCTTTACAGGGTTGTTCTGAGGGTTAGCAAGTTTAGAGAGAGGCCCTCACATAGTGTTAGTCACTGTCAGTAAGTGGTTCATCCATTAGGATTGGGTTTGCCTGCAAGGAATTGTGACCCAAAAGAACAGTGACTTAAACCAGACCAAAGCTTGGTTCACATTCATGCAAAAATCCAAACGCTGGCAGTTCAGGGCTGGATGGTGGCCCTGTTCCACATCTCCATCTCTAACCTTTGACCTCATCCTCAGTCCCAAGGTGCCTGCTGCAGACAACAGGATGGAGAAAGGGCAGGGCAGAGGGCACTTGCCGGCCAGCCAAATATGTCCCCAGATGCCGCCATGTTGACCTTCCACTGATGTCCTTTGGCCAAAATTAGTCACACGGTCACACCTAGCTGCAAGGGAGGCCTGGAAGCATAGTCTTTATTCTCAGGAGGCACGTGCATAGCCAGCATTGCATTACTGTGGAAGAAGAGAGAATTGGCTACATGAGGCCATGGAATCCCTTGGGACTGCCACAGGACGCTGATTAACGCTAAAGGCTTTCAGAGTCACCAGGACATGAGGGCGATATAATCCTCGGAGTATCTGGTCCATTATGTTTAAAAAAACCACTGGAAAACAAACAAACAAAATAAACCACTGGGCAAGAAATATCAGCAAAGTGCACAGGAAATAAATGCACAGGCAACTCATCTTTGAGAAGAAACCCTGTGGGGCTGGCACAGCCATGTGCCCTCTGTGTTGTGTGAACATGTGGTGGGAGGAAGGGGACACAGGACCAGGAACCCCGGGGGTCTCCGCTTTCCTCTCGATTCTACCATCCAGAAGCTGCATGGCTGAGATCAAGTCACCATGCCCTCTATGCCTCAGTTTCCTCAACTGTAACCAGGGCCAGTATTGGAATCTCAAACCTCCAAGTGAAATATATTTGTGTACACGTATTCCATAAACTCCACAGCTGCGCAGCCCAATAAAACCTTTGGTGATGATGGAGTGTTCTAGATCTGCCCTGTCCAATGTGGCAGCCAGCGGCCACCACACATGGCTATGGAGCTCTTGAGATGTGCTGGTGCGAGAGAGGACCAGACCTTCCATTGCATGTACTGGGCAGCACATCTCTGGAGCACCTGCTCCGCAGGACACTGTGAGCTGAACTGATTCCCCTCCAGAGCTTCCTCTCTCTCGAGTCCCTCATGCTTCTCCCCCTCCCCTTATTGTGAGCCCTAAAAAAGCACCTTGTTAACCCTCTAGGATGGTGAGTACTAAACAAACAAAAACAAGAAAAACAAGGGTTCCATCTTGAATGAGGAGGGGACTGGGATGGACAACGGAGCTTCCTGCCTGAGGCCACACCACGGGGAAGAGGCAGAGCTGCGGTCTGTGTGGGTCTGTCCAAGCACCCAGGGCTTAGCCACAATTGCAAATGCTACCCGCTTAAGCGACAGTTACTATCTCACCTTCAAAAAATTTCACCAAGTCCAGGCGTTTAATCAGATCACACCAGGAAGACAATTGGGCTTGATGACATTGACCTAAACGGATATTTGGTTCCACACGTACATAAAGATGGGGATGAGACCGCGGGAGCCCATTAAATTGCCTCATTATGGCACCATCGTCATTAATTGGTTCCATAACTAATAGCCCATGTCCTGCCCAAAGCAATAGTGAGTCTTGCATGTAATTTCTGATAGCTTAAATGTCCCCATTGACATCATGGGACTTATTTTTCTTTCTAAATACATTTGCAAATGGTTGTTTCTCAGCCTCAAATCAATACATCATGACTAGCAAGAGCCAGAGTCACAGACGGCCTCACTGAATGCTTTCTCCAGGAATGAGGACATCATTCTGCCGAACAGGCCGCAGAGGAACGCTGGACTTAAAAGTCATCGAGACTTGGGTTCAAATTCCTGCTCTAGTCTTTTGGAGCTGTGTGACCAGAGCCAGGCATTCAACCTCTCTGTGCCTTGGCATCCTTGCCTGTGAGACTGCAGTGATGCACCCCTATCAGAGATCTACCAACTCCAGCAAGACTGAAACATAACGTGCAAGTTTGCAGATTATAACGCATCACGCAGACATCAGCAGCTATTCATCTTTTGTCAGGCGTGAAGAACCGGCTGCTGAGATTTGACACTTTGGATCTCCAGGTTTTTAACCTAAGTTTAGTCTGTCTCAAGTTCAAACGCATTTCCTTAAATAATTAATTTCCCTTCATACATTAATCTTCAAAGCCCTCAACGCCGGTGTCTTAGTGAGGGGGTGCAACTGAAAGCAATTAAATTGCCATTAGAGCTAAACAGTGGCCAGTGGTGAGGAGCTCACAGCCTAGAGAACAGGATCGGAAGGTATCAAACTGATGGCAGCCTCTCTGGAAAGGCGTTCTGCGTGACACAGAGGGCAGCTGGGCATCGGATCCCAGAGATAACGGCAGAAGGCCTGTTGGCGTCCTCTGCATGCTAAGCTGTTGGAGCTGGAGCTCTGAACTCGCTTGGGCCAGGTCTGGAAGGGGCTGGGCATGGGGCTGAGAGGCTCATCCCCGGCCAGGGCAGCTGGGGCTGTGGCCGAGAGATCCGCATGCACACCTTGCTACCTAGGCTTCTTTCTTCATCGCTCGCTTTCTTGGACACCAGACAGGTCCCTGCCCAAAGGCACTCTGTGACATCATGATGCTTCATTGTCTTAGGGGCCACAAGATGCACCAGGGCTGAGAAGGCAGCCAGGAGCACAGAAAGACCTAGAAAGATTTCCTCTGACATGTGACTCGAAGGTGACAAAGGACAGCCTGGTGTGCCAGGGAGGGCAGGGTCCCCTGGAAGAGATGGCCATTGGTCTTCCCAGTACATTACTGCCCACTGGTATGTTATTTCCGTACTTTGAGCATACGCTGGACATAGGGGCCTCTGGGTGTTTTCTGTGATAATCATAACAGCCTAATTCCCACGGTGTTCAAGAAGGCCCCTCTGGACAGGCAGTGTCATCTCTACCATCTTCCCAGCCACAACGTATAAGCCAGTAAGGATACAGAAGTCACCAGGCCCCTCTGAACCTATTGGAGGGCCATCATTCTCACCTTTACTCATGAAAAAATGAATTCACCTTCAAATGGCAAAAATATATTTGCAAATTAAGTTTGCTATGTTTATTTTTTTATTTGTTTTAGAGACAGGGTCTCACTCTGTTGCCCAGGCTGGAGTGCAGTGGTACAATCATAGCTCTCTATAACCTCAAACTCCTGGGCTCAAGCCTCAGTCTCCTGAGAGGCTGGAACTACAGGTGTGTGTCACCACACTGGCTAATTTGTTATAATTATTACTATTTGTAGAGACAGGGTCTCACTATGTTGCTCAGGCTGGTCTTGAACTCCCGGCCTCAACCTCCCAAAGTGCTAGAATTACAGGCATAAGTCATTGTGCCTGGTCAATTTTGCTATTTTTATAAGGATGGAGCAGGACAACAGGGTGCTTAAGGGCATGGACTCAGAATGCTGACGTTCAATTCTCATCTGTATTCCCCTCACTGCTATGTGACCTTGGACAAGTTGCTTGACCTCTCCGAGCTTCTGTCTCCTCATCTGTAAAAAGATAACATGAAGCATCTCTATCTCAAAGTTGTTGAGAGGGCTAACCAAGGTCATGACAAAAAGGATGCCACCAGCTCGCAACCATTTACTAATCTGTGGGTCTGGAAATATGCATGACAAGATGAAAACGGTGATTATTTGTTGAGATGAGAGTGTATATTTGGATTTTTTATGTAGACATTAATTTTACACAATGATATGAAAACAACTGTTAGGGACTGAAATGCTTGTGTCCCTTCAAAATTCATAGGTTGTAATCCTAATCTCCAATAGGAGGTAGGGCATTGGGGAGGTGATTAGGTGAAAGGATGGAGCCCTCATAAATGGGATTAGTGCCCCAATAAAAGGAATCCCAGAGATCCCTCTTGCTCTCTTTCTGCCTCGTAAGGACACAACAAGGAGTCAACGGTCTGCAACCTGGAAGTGGGCCCTCACCAGAACCCAGCTATGCTGGGACCCTGATCTTGAACTTCCAGCCTCCAGAACTGTGAGAAATTTCCACTGTTTATAAACACCCAGTCTATGGTACCATGTTACATCAGCTCAAATTAAGAAAACAACGTGTGTTCATGCAGTGGGAACAGCATGAGCAGAGATCCAGAGGAGGGAGGTGTGGGTGGCAAAGCAATAAACTCAGCTTTGTTTTCTCGGTAGCTTATATTGATAGCACTTTTGGAGAGAGCATTTAAATTTGCACATATACTTATTTTTTCAACCCAAACAAGATTACACTGTATTCTGTGCATGCTTTTGTCAGTCAACAAATTCCACCTTCTCATTCCAGTAAGATTTCATCTCACCTAATATCCAGACCATATTCAAATTACCTCAATTGACCCAAAAATGTCTCTCATAGCTAATTTGTCTGAACTGGTATCTAATTACTATGCAGGCAATTGATAGCTCATGAGAAGATCCAAGACTCAAGGCATTCAGGCAGCTTAGGATAGTGAAAGAGGGCTAGATCCACCCGTTTTGAGTGTCTGTTCATCCATCCATCTATCCATCCATCCATTCATCCATCCATCCATCAGCCACCTGTCCATTTATCCATCATCTATCTGTCCATCCAACCATCCATCCATTGCCTACTATATGCCCTTCCATGCCAGCTCCTAAGCCAGGTGTGTAATTGACAAACTTCCAGCTCTGGCTCAAACTTACCCTCTGCAATAAAGCTAGATTTGAACCCAACTCCCCAGACCTAGGCCAGCCCTGTTCCCACAGCACAACGCTGCCAGAGAGTCTCAGTGTTCCAGGACAAGGAGACCGGCAGCCACTTCTCAACACTGTTTGCTTGTCCAGACACACTCTACATATACAGCAGGTAGTCCTGTCTGTGCTTCCTGTTTGCTCGGTCAGGAAAGTGTTAGGTACAAAAGCCAAAATTTCTGCTGACAGCAAAACACATCAAATTTCCTTATAAGATAACAATATTTTTGTGTTCCAGCAAAGAACAAAGCTTCTGCATTCAAAATAAAAAATCAGGTCAATTATTCTATCGCTTTCAGCTTTGCAGTCTTGCCTGAGTAAGTGCTTGCTCTAGAACACTGAGGATCCACATGGCAGCAGACTTTCCTGGTGACCTTCTCACTCCCCTCTAAGGAAAATCACTGTTCTAGATTCTCAAAATCTTCAGGAAAGCAGAATATGTCTGGAGCAAACAACTCTTAAATAAAAGTGTGAAAGCAAATTATGAGATTTTTCCAGCAATAAAACTAAGCTTGTGCTCCTGGTAAAACACATACACTCACAAAATGCTACTGTCAGGATATTAGAATAGAAACAGTTAAGGCCCATTTAGCTCTCCTAAAAGTTATTAATATTAATAAAACCACTAAGAATAATCCTTAACCTTGATTCCTTATTTTATGCCAAATACTATGCTAAGTGTTTACATACATGACCTTATTTAATCCTGCAAGCAGCCCTTTGAGGTAGAAACTACTGACCTGTTATTAACCCCAGTTTACAGATGAGGAAACTGAGTTTCAGAGAATCTAAGTATCTTGCCCAAGGTTACAAAGCCAGAAGTTGAAAGAATGGAGAGTCAAAGCCAGATAGTCTGACTCTAGAACCTGCACACTTAATCTCCACGTGGTACTTGAGCTTTGTACGAAAAATAAAAACAAGCCAGGCATTGGTGCCTCACTCCTGTAGTCCCAGCTACTTAGAGGCTAAGGTGCTAGGATTCCTCCAGCCCAGGAGTTCAAGGCTGCAGTGAGCTATAATTGTGCCATGTCACTGCACTCTAGCCAGGGCTACAGAGCAAGACCCCACTTCCAAAAAAAAAAAAGACAGACAAATACATATATGTAAAACAAAAATAGAAATCATGTCTAAACTTTCCATTGAGAGATAACCACTTAGCACCCTGATATATATTCTTCCATTTTATTTCTCCTTTGCTTTCCTCACTTACCAAATGCAGCACGAACATTCTCTCATGCCAATGGACATATTCTCAGTAGTGTTTTCAGTTCTCCGGGTGTACATTACTAGAGGCTCCACCCTTAAGATTGGAAGAACCAAGAAGATAACAGTACCAGATAAAAACCCCAGGGACTGCATACATGTCCAAACTGGGAGCAAAGACTGAATTTGGAGGTCTGCTCCTCCCTTGCCTTCTGGCAAAGCCTCATGGTTTATTATGAGATGTGGGTTTTTATGACTTCAGTCATTTATCAGGAGTGACGGAAGTTCTAAAAGGGGCTGCAGCAGCTTCAGCATGGCCACAGATCCTCTGATACTCCTCCCAGGGTGAGGCGGGGCTGGGGCTCCCTCCCTGTGAGTGAGAGCAGGCTTGTGACTGCTCTGACCGATAGACAGAGCAGAAGTGACACCATGTGACTGCTTAGGCTTGGTCACAAAAGGCCATGGGGCTTCCGCTTTACTCACAAGGCTCTGAGCCACCATGTTAGAAGTCCAACCACTCGCTGAGGCCGCCATGCCGTAGAGGCCACAGAGAGGCGCTGCGGCCAACCGACCCAGCTGAGCCCATCCTTCCAGCCATCCCTGCCACAGTGCCAGACACATAACTGAAGAGAACATCTTGCAAGTGGATCCTCCAGGCCCTGCCTCAGATGTTGGAGTTCCCCCAGCTTTTGGGCTTCCAGCCAAGGTCCCAGACATCACAGAAGAGAAACCAGTCCTTCCTGCTGGGCCCCCCCACCGAAGTCCTGACAAATAGAACCCATGATTCTTTTTTTTTTTTTAATGCCAGTATGTTCAGTCTGGTTGGTTTAACAGCAAAAGACTTACTAGGACAGAATTTGGTACCTGGAAGTGGGGACTGACCTACACAAAGTTAGAGCCGAGCTCAGTGATCACAGCATTTGCATCTGAAGCACCACTACATACGGTGAGACCAAAACTCCCCCAAAGATCACAATGGCCCCATTGGTCGCCAGCTTCCTGACCTGGGTCTCCAGGTGGTGTGTTTTGCTAGGAAAGGGCATCAAAACATAATTTTTGGCTGAGTGTGGTAGCTCACACCTATAATCCTAGCACTCTGGGAGGCCAAGGCAGGAGAATCGCTTAAGCCCAGGAGTTTGAGGTTGCAGTGAGCTACAATGACACCACTGCACTCTAGCGCGGGTGACAGAGTGAGACTTTGTCTCAAAAAAAAAAAAAAAAGAAAAGAAAAAAATCTATTGTCCTCATTAGTGAGGGAACCAATGGAACAGTAAAGCTGACTTATGAAGCATTTAAGGACCTGAGTATTTATAGGCACCGAGGAGGAATGTTGGGACAAGAATTCTGGGTGACATAGAAAACCTGTGAATGTTCTTCAGGGCCATCAAACTATAACCTTGGGGGTTAGTTTGCTAACAGCCCGAAATCAGATTCATCTCCACCAGACAAGAATTTGCAAGTTAACATCAGAATCTGGGCCCAATTCAATAGTACAAAGAGAGTCGAACAAAGGCACGATTCCCCCAGAGAATTAAATATAAATAACTCTCCACGGCTGGCCTGTTAACAGAGGCTAGAGTGTGACATTGAAAGGACACCCAGGCATCCGCCTGCCTCATTCCGATGTTTTGGATCATTTTTCCCATCCAGAGTCCTGGCAGCAGAAACACTCACTCCCTTGTCCCGGCATGTTAGACACACATGCGGGCCTCGGCAGCCCTCCGCCAAAGCTGCTCCACTTCCAAAATCCTCAGCGTAGATGACAGTCTCTGCCCACGATCTCTGCCTCCCTACCTGGGCCACTGTCCTCCTAGAGACCTCAGGCTCCCATGCACCCGGCTCTCCAAGGCCCCAGACGTCCCCTGCCTCCACCAGGCACCTCTGGCCCCTAAGACCCTTGAGCTTCCCAAAAACCTAATGAAAAATAAATGATTCCAAAACGTACAAAGCTTCCGAATCACGAGAAAAACCCTGCTATTAATATACTTTTTGATGTTTAGCATATTCATCTGTGCGTTGGCCAATTTTGCATCCAAAATACTTCATTACATTGAAAAGCCATATGTCGCTTTTGTTGTCTCATTTTGAAGTGACCTATCTAGAGCAGGTACGATGTTTGCGGAGAAGTCCGTGCCAGTTATAAATTAAATGAGCTCCTCACAGCCAAATGACTTCCAAAGCAAAACAATAAATATGTTCCCACATCTTTGCAGAGCAAAACACTTTCTTGATGTGTTGGGGATGCACGTAAGAAGCTTGCGAGGACGTGATCTGGGGCCTCCAGGAGAAAGACCCCCTGAAATGGGCCATCCTCCCCCCACTGCTATGTCCCCACCCCAGGCTCCTAGCTGCCTGGCCCTGGCCTCCTGCTCAGCAGCTCTCACCTCCTACGTCTGGCATTTAACCCTTCAACCCCGAGTAGACGCCACTCTGGGGAATGACGTTACTGAGAAATGCCCTGCTACCAGGCCAGGCTGCACTATGACCCCAGCTTGCCTCCTACATGGAGCCTGGGAGCCGCCTGACGATCGTTTTCCCTGCAACTGCAAAGCCCAGCACCTCTCCGGCTATGCTCCCCAATAAAGGCGTGCAGAGAGCTGGCCTGTCCAAGAGGGGGTTCCAGAATCCATCCAGGGAGCTGGGGGGACCACAAGCAACGTCAGCCAGCTGCCCTTGGTCCAGAGGCTCTTTGCACATCACATCTGCACATCAGCTTCTTCAGGTTGCCTAGCAGTTCCCCAGGAAGGGCACCTGCTCGGCCCTGCTTGTCCCAAACTTACCTGAACAACAGCCTCTTCCTTGGACACCTGATATGTTCATGTTCCGGGGGGCTCACCAGGCTGCACACCCCTGGACAAGGGTTTCCAGTGAGGGAGCTGGGACAGGGAGGGGGAGAGAAGAAGAGGGGTGTGGAGGAGGAAAACCTCTAAGACCCCTTCACCCTTCTGCAGGAAACTCCATCTTGGTTTCCCCCATCCTCCCCAAGCTCAATGGCTATGCCCATCATCGTCTCTCTAAGTCGTCCTTGTCACAGTCAGTTGTGAATCTGTCTCCCCACGTGAAGTCCTTAAGACCAGGACTGTGTCTTATTCACCTTGGACACCTCTCAGGCTCCACAACCGTGCTCTGTCTGTGGCAGAACTCGGCCGGGTAGAGACCCTGCAGGAGACGGCGCCTTCCACGTGGCTGTGGACATGCTTGCAACAGGCCCGATAAACTGGCCAACTGTCCTGACCGCTGAAAACTAACATTAATAAAAGTGACTTTCTTATGTTTAGAGTATGTTTCAAAATGACATATGAAGATTAAAAACAGGTTACATTAAAAGTAAACTTCAGGATCTTAGTACGGTTACCAAATCATAGCTTACCCTATATCTGATCTTTTCTCATGCTTCTTACTCAACTGTGAACCTCCCCTGGTCTCTGCTACCTCCCGACACAGGGACGCAGCCCCAGAAATGTAGTCTTAGCAGAATCTGACACATTGGCGATGCACTGAAGAGCGGTTAGGAGCAGACCACTGGCTATCACGAGCCTGTTGCTTAACTTCTCCACACCTCCATCTCCAAACTGGGAGAATACCCAGCTCTGCTAAGAGGCTGTTGGCAAGGTTAAGGCGGGCATTGAGCTCAGTGCACGGTACACACGTGGCAGTGACAGGGTGATGGCCGTTCATCTCAGCACCCCGGCCTGGCCCTCTCCAAGCTAGTACCAAGGAGAAACCACGAGATGAGCTCTGGTTTCTCCTTTGCAAAGAATTAGAAGAGTTTAGGTCCAAATATCACCCCCAGAATCTTTGCTGGCTGCAAGAGGAAAGCATTCCCTTATGATGGAGACATCTGCCGTGACCACCTTAACCGAGCAGCACACCTCGGGACCACCCATGGGGGGACAGCCAAGCACCCGAGCGCCCAGCAGCTCCACCAGGGAAGCGCCCTTGCCCACACAGCTGAACTCAAGTGCAATCAATGCTCTAGCCCCAGTTTCCAGAAATACAGGGGAAAGAGGGACACCTGGGGACAATCAGATAAATCCAGAAGGAGGAACACTCTACAAGACAACTGGCCTGATGCCTTTAAAAGTCAACATCATGGGGGGAGAAAAGAAGGTGCTGAAAGGGACAGAGGAGTGTTCAAGATTAAAAGAGCAAAGAAACATCACCATCAAGTGATCCTTAACTGGACTGGTTTAAAAAAAAACTATAAAAGACATTTTGGAGACAGGGAAATTTGAATATAGAGTGGGTATTAGATTTTAGGGGATGCCTTTTAATAGTGTTAGATGTGATAAGGTTTTGTGACTATGCGTTATAGAAAGTTACCCTGACTTTTCTGAATTCCATGGGGAAGAATTTAAAGGTGAGATGTCCACGTCTGCAACTTACTTCGAAGTATGTGGGGGGGATATATATTCATATATAAAGTCAATATGACGGCCGGCCGGGTGTAGTGGCTCACACCTGTAATCCTAGCACTCTGGGAGGCCGAGGCGGGCGGATTGCTCAAGGTCAGGAGATAGAGACCTGTCTCTACTATAAATAGAAAGAAATTAGCCAAACAACTAAACATAGAAAAAATTAGCTGGGCATGGTGGCGTGTGCCTGTAGTTCCAGCTACTCGGGAGGCTGAGGCAG
>CAUYRT010038693.1:0-20889 GCA_963574885.1 Lepilemur ruficaudatus
TCCATTTTAAGTGTACAATTAAATGATTTTCAGTGAATTTACCGAGGTGTACAGTTAATCACATGAATCAGTTTTTGAGGAATTCCTTTCCCCTATTGAGACCTCTAATTCCGCTCCCCAACTACTTTTCAAGCATATCCCACCCCTCCACAGTGACCCCCCACGTCGCTCAGACATGGGTCTACCCCCCACCCTCCAATTCCCCAGTGTTCACTCCCACCCTTTGAGCACCATAGTGTTAATCAGTGAATACCAATTTGATGGTGAGTACAAGTGGGACTCATTCTTCGGGTCTTGTGGGACCTGATCAAATTAAAAAGCTTCTGCACAGCTAAAGAAACTATCACTAGAGCAAATAGACTACCCACAGAATGGGAGAAAATATTTGCTCTTTATACGTCCGACAAAGGTCTGATAACAAGAATCTACCTAAAACTCACGTTTTTTATTTCTTGAAGGCAATTGTCCTGCTCTTTTCACACATTATGCCTTTTCCTGTAATAGTTTCTGTCCTTGCAACAATCTTCATTTCTACCTCTGCCAAGTAATATTTCTCCTCCTTTATTTCCAAAACACTGATTCTTCATATCCACAATAACTCTATATTTAAATGTTGGCACTGATCTGTTTAGTGACAGCATTAAATGTATATTTGTTTCTTCCCTATTTTCTATGATGAACCTAAATCAGTAGAAAGAAAAAAGAAAGTCTTGGAACAGATTTCTCTCATCTCATCAATAAACACCAAGGCATCATCACTTTCCTTCAGTTGGATGAATTGAAAGACTTTATAGCAATATTTTTTTTGTGTCAAATATCAGTTTAAGGGCCTTTCAAACTTAACTTACATATTATTATACTGTTCACAATACACATATGAATCAAATATTATCATTGTCTGCATTTTAGAGAAGGAGAAACAGGCAGAAAGTGGGTACATGACTTTCTGAAGATCATACTCTTGAGCTCTGCTCTGACCTACTGCCCTGTGATAAGTAAAGTTTAGCTTATTTAGCCAGCAATAATGTTTCCTGAGGTCAATTTCACAGATTTTGCTAATTCACTGCACCAAACTTACTAAAGATACTTGTTTTTGCAAATTTGTCATTTCTTACTTCTCATCATTTTTTCTCCATATGTGAATAAATTATATTTCAAAGCTGACAATATGGATGATTCCTAAATTAAATATCTAAATTAAATTACATTTGGATAACTTCACAACTTCACAGTATTTTTTTTTTTGGTAGAGATAGAGCCTTGTTATGTTGCTCAGGTTGGTCTCGAACTCCTGGCCTCAAGTGATCCTCCAGCCTTGGCCTCCTATAGTGCTGGATCACAGGTGTAAGCCACCACCCCCAGCCTACAGTATTATTTTAAACAATAGGATAACTAGTTATCAGTTTATGTGTGAAGTCAAAATACATTTCTATTAAAGTTAAACGGCTTGTATGTCAGAAGTTTCATATGTTTAAAAAGTGAAAACAAATCAACAAATTCTACAGTATTTTGCACCAAGATTCATAATCCAGTGAATTGACATAAGTAAGTTTGGCAATTGACTATGCTCAGAAACTTTAGTCTTCCTATTTGATTCACTCTTCCATGTACTCATCTAAAAAATCTGTATACTTAGGACCCGAAATAAATTTTAGCTCTGACCTTACCCAGCAGGGATTTCCTTCACTGAACCTCATGTGAACATGGACGTGGATGTTTGATTCACTTTTTCTGACCTGATGAATGCATGCGTTCAACTGCTATGAGTTCCTATGGGAGAGATAATGATAAGCTCACTCTTTTTCCTTTCTGTGTAGTTGTATGTTTTCTTTTTTCTCTTTTGATTCTTCTTTTAACATTCTTCTCCTTCTGCTTTCTCCAAGAACAAGTCAAAAACAGTCCTCAGTGGATTTACCGAGGTATACAGTTAATCACATGAATCAGTTTTTGAGGAATTCCTTTCCCTCGGTAAATCCACTGAAAATCATTTAATTGTACACTTAAAATGGAGTGTTGGTTGTACGTAGATACAGCTGGAGCACTATGTATGTACTCTAAGGACTACTTTGACAGAGTAGATTTTTAAATGTAACAAGATAAGTCAACTTGAGTGGTAATATATTTTGGGAAACGAGCTCACTATAAATTGTGACTGTAAACATTATACTGTAAATGCTTTGTAGTTTTCCCCCAATAAAAAAAAATATATATAAACATGTAAGATACAATTTTCTGAGGTACATTTTAAATCAGCCACTCTGACTATGTATAAGCAGCTTTGGAAAAAAGACTTATTTAAGAAAAGACTTTAAAACTAGAAGATACAAGGAATTTTTTGGATTATCTGTGGATTTTATATCATCCTTGATAATAAAGAGCTCTGTGTCCTCTGGGGATACAAAGAAACAAGCAAAACTCTGGAAGTCAGAAGTCAGCTTCTTTAAAGGAGGCTGTATATATTTATTTTAAATTTTTCAAGAAATTTAATGTACCATATTTTCTAATATTTGCCATTATGAATTGCTTACATTGTGGCTCAATTTTCTAATTTGATTTCTAAAAACTACAAACATATATAAATGTTTGATTAAATTGAAGAAAGTTTTCATTAAAACATTTTCTCCTCACCCAATCTCCAGAGACATAGTAACCTGAGAAGGTAGTGATTAAGGTAAAGTCCAAAAAAAGACCAATGAAATAAACAAATAAAAACACACTAAGACTTCTGCTCAAGATCTATCCTGGGTAAAAGAGACAAACTTCTTGAAGGGACAATAATGTTATTTACAAATATTTTTGTAAATGAAGATGGTTAGGCCAATGACAAAAGTTATAGGAATTGTTTTGAACTACTTTTACTCTTCTTGGAATTTAAAAATCAAGTCACTAAAATTAACAGTTGCAGTGTTAACACTGACTGCCTGTTAAAATGAAGCAGTTAATCACCAGGAACAGCATATTAAAACCGTTAATTTGTAGGTTTGAAACTTCCTTTTAATTAGAGATGTAGGAAAAGTTTCCTGTTCAAAGCCAATCTGAGATCTCATGGCTTTCTGTCATGCTTGTGAAATATTACAAAGAACAGGTCCTTTCGGAGGGGAGGATTAGGGTGATGAAGAACAATTTGAGCATTTGATTTGGGAGGATTAATCTCCCCCACCCCTTAGCTTTTAAAAATAACCTATAACAGAATACCAATGCTTTTGATTTCTGGAAAGTGACAAAAGCCCCTCAGACTGGGTTAGCACTCTGTCGAGTGAGTGGGTTGCATTGAGAGTTTAAATATTAAAAGAAAACGCAAAGAAGGCACCTCTAGAAACAAGATCTAAAAACTAGCATTACAGAGGGGGTTTTGGGGGTAGGGAATTGTCCGTAATAATGTATTTGATGTCAAAAAGCTTTAGACCCTGAAGCCAGCTTGTCAGACCAATCCCTCTCTGAATCTAGTACTTTCTGGGGGAGGTGTGTAAAATGTAGGGTTTTTTGGCCATTGCAAATACCGATTCTAATTCAGTAAGTTTGAAGTGAGCCAGGAATCTGCATTTTAGTGTACATCTTAGGAGTTGTTTATGCAGGTGTTTCAGAGGCTGACTTTGAGATATGTTTCCTTTGACTCACATTCTCATGAATGCTTTCAGCCTCCTATTTTGGTGATTTCTCTGGATAAATGAGAAGAACCAGCAATAACCAGAAACTGCTTTAGAAACTGCATTTATAAATAAATGACAATCACAACTATTGTGAAATTTTTAAGTACCAAGAAGTGAAAATAATAATCAAAAAAGATGAAACAAAAATTTCCAATATAGGTATATTTATAACAACTAATTAAACATACACTGTGAAAATGAACAACCAAAAAAACAGTAACCAGGATAAGTTACATCAAACTTCCTCTTGCTATTGAGTCCAAGCATGGATTTCTAACTCTATTTACAAATAAAATAATAACGATTGTTAGGGTAGCAGTCTGCCCTCGGTTCTTGATGTGCTCTTGGCCAAGAATGACCGGACACACCAAAGTGTAAAATCGAGGCTATTATCTTACAAAAATCACCAGCAGGGCCAATATGACAGAGGCAGGAAGCAGTTTCACATAAAGAGCTCTTTATCGTAGAACAAAATGGGTCTGTCTCTGTAAGTGGAGAGAGCCAGAGTGACTCACTGACTAACTGACTCACTGACTAATTAACTAACTAATTGACTCACTGACTGACTGACTGACTGACTCATTCACTCACTCTCTCACTGAATTCTTGGATTGTTTCCTTTTATTAGCCCGGTCTGGAGAGGGGCTCTTGGGAGGTATGGGATATTATCAAATGATCAATAGGTGTCCTCAAAATCCACCTGCAGGCCAGCTCCCTCTCTGAAAGCCCACCTGGGGGTAAACCACAATGCAGATTCAAGCTAATGGCATAATAATTACCCTTACATTACTCTAGGTCACTTTCTAAATCCTATCATTTCTGGGCTGGGGCATTCCCAGATTGACAAAGCTTTCCCTCCTTCCCCAGGTATAGCACTTGCTTGGGATAGGATTAAGGGTGGGGCAACACAAAAATGGAGTGCCTGCCATTAATCTTCTTCCCAGGTGGAGCAATTGCTTGGGAATCTTTGCAATTGAGAATTGTGCTGCAATAAACATTCTAGTGTAAGTGTCTTTTTGATAAAATGACTTTTTTTCCTTTGGGTAAATACCCGGTGGTGAGATTGCTGGATCAAATGGTAGATCTACTTTTCATTCTTTGAGGAATCTCCAAACTCTTATCCATAGAGGTTGCACTAGTTTGCAGTCCCATCAACAATGTATAAGTGTTCCTACCTCTGTGCATCCACCCCAGCACCTATTGTTAATTTTTTTGTCTGTAGAATCTGTAGTGATGTCTCCTCTTTCATTGATGATTTTAGTAATTCATATATTTTTTATTCTATGAAGGTTAGTGTAACTAAAGAAGTATTCATTTTAGGGATCTTTTCAAAGAATCAGCTTCTGATGTCACTGATTTTTTTTCTATTGAATTATATTTTATAACTCTTTGATTTCTGCTCTTATCTTTATTTCATAAGTTTGGCTTGTTTTCTGTCTAAAATATCTTTTTTAAAATTAGTTCTTAAGGTAGAAGTTTGAATAAATGATCTTTAGATCATTCTTTTTTAATTTAAGCTTTACGTGCTATCAATTTCCCTCTAAATATTTCTTTAGCTCCATCTCACAAATTCTAAATATTTTAGTTTCTATTTCTTAAAAATAGTCTTTATTTTTCCTTATTTTTCATTTTTCCATATATATTTGCAAGATACATATTTCAAGGTTGAAAGTTTTCTTTTAATGCTTTAGTAATGATTTATTTCTAGTTTGTGTTGTTTCTGAAAAGAAATCTAATGCTGTACTTTTCTGTATTTCTGTCTATATAATACATCTTTTTTCTCTGATTACTTTCAGTATTTTGCTTTCATCGTTCTTTTTCATACATTTAATTATTACACAGGTCTGGTGTTGATAAAATCCCTCAGCTTTTACTTAGTTGAGAAAGTCTTTATTTTTCCTTTGTGTTTGAAGGATATTTATGTAGGATATAATATCTTAGGGTTAAGATTTTATTCCTTCTGCACTTTGAATATGTCATGTCATATGACGCTATCTGCTGTTGGACCTATTGGAGTCCCTCCATTGTCCATTTTCTTGTTTCCTTGAGGCCCTTTTCTTTATCTGTTATCTTTTGGAGGTTGATTATTAAGTGCTTTTGAGGTAGCCTTGTTTGGGTTAAATCTGCTTGGTGTTCTATGACTTTCTTGTAACTGAATATTGATATTTTTCTCTAGGTTTGGAAGTTCTCTGTTATTACTCCTTTGAATAAACTTTCTACCCCAGTATCTCTATCTCCTCTTTAAGACCAATAACTCTTATATTTGCCCTTTAGAGGCTATTTTCTAGAACTTGTAGATGTTTCATTCTTTTTTCTTTTCTGATTGTGTATTTTCAAACAGCATGTCGTCAAGTTCACTAATTCATTCTTCTGCTTGATCAATTCTGCTTTTGAGATACTCTGATGCATTTTTTAGTTTGTCAATTGAATTCTTTGGCTTTAGAATTTCTGCTTGATTTCTCATTATTTCAATCTCTTTGTTAAATTTCTCTGATAAGCTTCTGAATTACTTCTCTGTGTTGTCTTGACTTTCATTGACCTTCTCCAAGACAGCTATTTTGAATTCTCTGTCTGAAAGGTCACATATCTCCATCACTCCAGGATTGATCACCAATACTTTATTTGGTGTATTTTGTGAGGTCATGTTTTCCTGGATGTTGTTGATGCTTATGGGTGGTCATCATGTTTGGTCATTGAAGAGTTAGGTATTTATTTTAATCTTCACAATCTGGACTTGTTTGAAACCTGTCCTTTTTGAGAAAGATTTCCAGATGTTAAAAGGGAATTGAGTGTTGTGATCTATGTCTTTGGTCACTGCAGCCATATCAGCACTGGGGATGCCCCAATGTTGTGAGTCTTACAGATTCCTGGTGGTACCACCTTGGAGGACTTGGGTAAGATACAATGAAATTCCCTAGGTTACCATGCAAAATCTCTCTCTTCCCTCACTTTCTGTGCTAGGCTGCTGAAATTGGGAAAGTAGTGATGCAGATGCTCCCTTGTGGCCACCAGTGCCAGGTTACACCTGAATCTAGCCCAATCTCACCCAAAGTCCTGACTTCTATCTAGTTTATTTAAAGCCCATGATCTCTTTAGTGAGCAGGTGATCAGTCCCACTAGGACTGGGTCCTTCCCTTCAGGAAAGCATGTTTCCTTCTGTCCCATGGTGGGTCTAGATATGTTGTGCAGGAGCGAAGGCCTAGACTCGGGGGCTTCAGGAGTCTGCTTGGTACTTTACTATGGCTCAGATGGTACTCAAGTTGCAAAGCAGAGTCCTCTAAACCTCTTCCTTTCCCCACATGAAAGAAGACTCTTCCTGAGCCACATTGCCTGTGGTTAGTGGAGGTTTGACACAAGCACTGGCTTGGCCACCCCACTGGTGTCTCACTACATCACACTGCATCCCAAGGCCACTAGCTGAAATAAGTACAGCTGCAGTAATTTCCCAAAGACTGCAGCCTTTTTAGCCCAACTGCCTTATGAATTTAGTGCAAGCCCCGGGTTACTTTTTGTCAGCAGATGGTGGGGCTAGCCAGGACTTGAAACCTGGGGTTCAGGGTGGAGGATTTCCCTCTGACAGGGATGTTCTAAATGCTCCCTCCATGGGCACCAGCAGAATTCTGCCCAGTGCTGTGGTTCCCTTGTGCCAGGGTGGCCCTGAGTTTCAATGCTAAGTTTTACAATCACTTCATTCTCCCTCCTCCAAGCACACAGATTCTCTCTCCATTCTGCATGCTGGAGTGGCACTGTCAAAGGATGTGGAGGGGTTCTGTGGGCAATGCAAGATTATCTTTTTTGCCACATTCAGTGCCTTTTTCCTTGATATAATATTAAAACCAGGTAGTATCATCACTCACCTGATTTTTGATTCTTCTGAAGGTACTTGCTTGCTTGAATGGTTGTTGAATTTCATGTCTGTGCAGAAGGACAATTGCTGGAGGTTTCTATTTGGCCATCCTGCTCTGGCCCCTCCCTTTATTTGCAGCTTTAAAACTCAATACTTCTAAGGATGAAATCGTGTCTCCACTTTTTTCCACAAAGCTCACATACACCTCTTCATTATTTTCTAATTCTTCTAACATCACCATCTACTCATTTACTAAACTATAAGAAATGGCTTCACCCTCTCTATCCCTCTTACGATCTCTTCACCACTTCCATATAAGGTGGTTATCAAGTCCGAACGTGTCTTTTTCTCTTCTCCTATTCCACTATCACAGTTCACATGTCTTAACATTTTCACACCTCCAGTCTCTTTTCCTCCAATTTACCCTCTTCATGATTATGCTAGATCACAAATCCACTTATGCTACTCTCTTCAAATATAGATTTTAAATGCTTGCTTTTTGTTATAATATTAACAAAAACCCTTTAAGACTGTATCTGTGGTAATGTTGACCAGACTATCATTTTAATTTTATTGTACAACAGTTCTGTAAACATCCTTTATGCTCTAACCATGTCTAAACATATCAGAAATTTTCTGTCATTCGAAGTACAATATATATATTCTACCATATTATGTCCTGACATTCTTTTCTCCCTCTACTGCATGAATTCTTACTTATCCTTAAACAATGAGTTAAAATGTCAGTACCCTTCTAAGAGAAGGTGTACATTTCACTAGCAAATAAAAAAATAGCTGCTACTACTTAATTTATTCACTTAGAATCTATTAAAGTCTACAAATCTCCCAAATGACAAATTGAATTTCTTAGATTTAGTTATGTTTCTTACCAAAACATAGCATATCGAAGAGTGAGATGACCAGGAATTCAAATTCTATGGTATGTCACAGGCCAGCACCTTACCACAAAAAGGGATCTGAATATTTCTGTCAGATAGTTGGTGCCCTTTAGTATCTATAAACAAAAGTTGTTGATACAGCAGCCATTTGTGGGGAAAGGTAATGAGTTTGCTCTGGAAATGCACATTTAGGAGAAGGGATTTTAAACACTTTTGCAAGGTCAGCAGAGCACTGTAAGCTAAGGATATGCCTGGAAAAGATTGAGGTCATGTAGCAGATTGCATTGGAAAATATTTGCATTTGGCTTAAAGACTTACCTTCAATAGGCTTAGGGAAATAGCAGAAAACATCCTACATGAAGAAGAGCCAGACAATAAAAGGAAAGATTGATTCACTTTCTAAGAACCAAGAATCTAAAGGGAATTAATGCTATATCAAGAAAGTCAAGAAGGGAGGTAGTGGGAGAAAGGGAGGGGTAAAAACCTACCTAATAGGTACAATGAACAATATTCAGATGATGGGCATATTTATAACCCTGCTTAAAGCATTATACGGCTAACAATGGAACAAAACATTTGTACCCCTTAATATTTTAAAATAAAAAAGTATTTTGAAATTAAAAAGCAGTCAAAAGACCAGCTGAATAACACATAGCTTCAGACAGACCAAACATACAACTAGGACACCCATGAAAAGGGAGACATAGCCAACTAAAGGAGGCACAAGCTTGAACCAGAAAACTAAGGAGATATTTCTTCCAAGGAGAACTGAAAGAAAAAAGAAAAAGTTTTTTTTTTTCCTAGACAGCTGAGCTAGAAAGAAGATAATGTTTTTCTGAGTTTTATGGGGATCGCAGCTTTGAACAGATGAGGAGTAGAAAGATCAGAGCCCAACAAAAGATTAGAGCAACAAGAAACATATCTAATTCAGTCAAACCACATCACTTTACAGATGAGAAAACTGAAGCCCAGAGAGGGGAGGATCTTGGTCTAATTCACACTACAGTGTTTGACTCCAATAAGGATTTGTGCCCAGCCCTTTAACACCTAATCTGGGTTTTATATTGATATGCCATCATAAATTCAGGGCTTTAGAAAATAATACACTGTATTTCTGAAACAATTTCTTTTATGGCCATATGAGTAGAACTGTTTTAGTGTGAATATGATTGCTATTTTGGTCTCTGATATATTGCTATCTTGATGATTTGTACAAAATTTGAAAGATCATTCATAAAATTGTGTGGGGGCTAAAATAATTTGTGATCTTTCCTTGGCCTTTGCTAATGGATTTAGCTGTCTAAGAACACTCCTTAGAGGTGAATTTGATGGTTAGTATTTATCCTATGAGTCGAGAGATGAAGAACTGGAAAATCAGCATTGGGGGAAATTTTATTTTTCTTTGTTTTAACTTATGTAAACAAAGATCTGTATGCTTCAAAAAATAAATTATATCTGCAAGTCAAATGATTTATGTATTGTCATTGTTTATTTTTTCTTTGCTCTGTGAAGTCTTTAGTAATATCTTTTCCTTCTATAATGTGTCATTGTTTTCTCAGTCATGTTATGGATGATACAAAAGAGGTTATGTCCATACTTCAGCATAGGCTTAAAATAGAAGCTGCATTACTACTATCTTGTACAATGTATACATGTATAAAACAAAAAAATATATAAAATACACATCCTTGTGATCTGCAAGGGTTAATGCATTATTCCATCACTAGTGAGATACATGAAGAGTATAAATTGGGCTGCAATAAACATACAACTACAGGTGTCTATATATATATATATATATATATATATATATAAAATGACTTCTTTTCCTTTGTTTAGATTCCCAGTAGTGGATTTGCTGGGTCAAATGATAGATCTACTTTTAGTTCTCTGAAGAATCTCCATACTGTTTTCCATAGAGTTTGTACTAATGTATAATTCTACCAACAATGTATTAGGATTTCCTTTTCATCACATCTGCACCAATGTTTTTGTTTGTTGTTGTTGTTTTATTTTTTAGTGATGGCCATTCTAGTGTAAGGTGATAGCTCATTGTGGCTTTAATTTGCACTTTCCTGATATTACTGTTGTTGAGCATTTTTTCATATGTTTCTTGACCATTTAGATGTCTTCTTTTGAAAATAATCTGTTCATGACCATTTGCTCACTCTTTAATGGGATTATTTGGTTTTTTCTTGCTGATTTGTCTGAATTCCTTGTAGATTCTGGATATTAGTCCTTTGTCAGATGTACAGTTTGCAAATATTTTCTTTCATTCTGTACGTTGTCCATTTACTCTGTTGATTATTTCTTTTGCTCTGCAGAAATTCTGATATTATTCCTGTCACTCATTATTTTCAAATTTCCTTAAGGTGAATTCTAGCATTTCTCAGGCTATCTTCCATATCTCTTAGATATTATTTAGTGTTTAAAACTATCTTTCCATGCTCAAACTCTACTAACTGGATCATTTTCTCCAAAAGTCAAGATACACAAGTATAATACAAAAAAGGATCTCAAGAATTAGAGTTATAGATATCTTGGTGGGTTCCAGGGAAATAATCTAGTGATAAGGTACTATTTTTGTCATTTCCCTAGAACGCCACCTTCTTCATCTATATGTATAGTGCTAACTCTCCCCTAAAGAATGTGAAAATGATAATTGCTTATTTCATCATAAGAGTTAGCAATAGAACATATATTGAGAGCTTACTATGTGCCAGACAGTGTTTTAAGTGTTTAAAATTAATTAATTAATGCATTGAATCCTCACAACAATATTAGGAGTGATCTCATTATCATCCTTCTTTTAAAGATGTAAAAATGAGATCCAGATTGGTTAAGTACCTTTCAAATATCATACATCCAGTGAATTATAGAGCTGTTATTTGCAATAGACAACTAATATAGCAATGTAGACAGGAGATTGTATTTAAGCCATGATGATGTTTTCCTTTACTAGAGCTGTAATTGCCCCGTAAGGTTCCCAAGACCATATAGACTATTGTTATTGTTATTTTGGGTTATTATTGTTGCATCACTATTATATTAACAGTGTTAATAACAATAAGGCACTAAACAGCACTATAACAGAGCTTAAAAATGCCAAGTCTCTATTCGTTTTCACACAGCAATGTTATTTAATGCAAAAATTCCTGTTAGAAAAGCAGTTAAAAAGAAAGCAAATATAAATAAACACACTGTATAGCATTAAAATTTTCAATTCAGGTTTATTTTAGTTGAAGCTTTCTCAGAGATGGAAAAATAATAATGTCTATTTTGAAAGTGCTGGATTACACAAGGTATGCCCCAAATTCTTGTACAAATGAGAATGCCCACAGAGAACTAAAACCCTTATTATATACTTAAAGGATCACCTGCCAGAATTAGCAAACTGATGACATGAATAAGCATTTCTTAGTGAGGATGAATGTGGGGGTAGCAGCACATTACCTCCAGCAATGAACATATTCAAATGTCTTGTTTCTGAAGATACTGCCACTTAATGGGCATAATCATTACGCACAACATATTGCCTCAACTCAGAAATGTATATGCAACACACAAATCTGAGCTCTTAACAGCTTTAAAGAATCTTCACCAACTACAACTGGTCACCCCCTTTCTAGTACTCCCAGATGCCTAGTGTTGGGGTTAGACGTGTGAATGCAGGCATATATTATCACCATTTTCCCTAATGCATTATACGTGTATAAGCTTGTGTTACAGCCATTTCCATTAACCTTATATCTCACTCTTAACTCAAAGAATGACAGCTTAAAAACAAGCTTCTCAATGTATGGATAATTCCACACAAATAATTGTAATGTTTAATTAAACTAAACTGTCATCAACAGAGGTCAGCTTTCAACAACCAAGTATCAGGAGCTTTATCTGTTGGAAATTAACTATAAGACTGGCTTGACTTTTAAAGACTGTATGTGAGTTTCTCATTAGCCTTATTATCATTTTTGAATCATAAATATGTAAATGATGAGTTTCACACAGGAGATTTAATTCTGCACTCTTATTTCTGATTAGCTGGAAATACACTCTGGCTCCGTCAGATAATTGGTAACATTGCACACCAATAAGGCATTTCCCTACGCTTCATCAGAAGCAGTTGAAATTAAAGAAGGCAAGGCTGTTACGTTTTTGACAGTTTTGTAACACCAAGTTGTTAAAGTTTTAACTCAGCCATTAATATAGCCCATGAATTATTAATATAATTTTTATGTCAAGGTTCTTTTTTAAAGTTGAGATCTAAGACTAAAGTAAAATGCTCTGGGAAAGAGAGTACTTTCATTTTTATCCTTATATTAAAAAATTCTATACTAAACAATAAACATCAATGTAATTTGAGTACAAGTGAAAAAAATTTTTAACCACTTACTGTGAACCATATATGTACTCCCTATCTCATAGTACCAAAATATTTGTAAGCCTTTAGATGTTTGGCAATAGGTGAACTTTTACATTTTAATGTATTATTTTTTTTGAATACATGAAATTTAGTTTATTTGTTTCCATTAACAATTTACACTGTCGCACATAAGGAAAATCCTATATCAATTATTCTCAGGTTGTCTTATCATTCTATAAATAAGAGGATTTCAGTTTGCTTCAACCTGGAGAAGTCTAAGTAGTTTTCATTCATAAAGATTCTACTTTTATCTGAAAAGGTGATGCTTATACCCCCAAAAGATAATAAACTCCTATGGCCAAGAAGTAATTCTCTTTATCCATACTCTGTCTTCCATGCTAGTACACAAAGGTAGGCATTAAATCTCTGTTAACTGAAGAAATAAGTTGCCACTTGAAGAAAAGTAATATTTATAAGTACCCTCCTAGTCACAAACTGTAGTAGAAATTTTTGGTTTTGTACTTCTATATGTTGGCTTTTAAAAAATAATTATACTTCTTTAATAAGAATATTTGTATGTCTAATAATTGGCCATATGTAAATCTACTAGATACATTAGTCAAGGGACTGCAATATTTGGTTGGCTATCACTTTATTATTTCTATTTCTAAGTTGATTATCAATATATGAAGATTTTTGCTACATACGATCATAAGAACTTTCAAAATAAATGAATTTTCTCCAAAGTTTTCCTATGGGATAAATCCTTTATTATCATCTTCACCTTATAATGAGAACAATCAAGGTGTAGATTGATTAGGTAAAATGTTTAGCAGGTAAACTAGAAAGGCCTCCCAAGTGCTATGCTTCCAATAAGCAGCATTTATGTTACTGCTGACATTGCATTCATGCAACATCATTTTTCCTAACTGCTTTTCTTGATTTTTACCACTTTCTTTCAGAGTTGATCACTACACAGCATCTCTTTACAGTAGGATCAATGTCCTATATCAAGCCCAAAGCAAAGAGTTTTTCAATACCAGCTAAAATACTAATGATTTAAGACCAATATATATTTACTTAAGGTGGGTTCATTTTTTTCCAATAAAACTCATAACATTTAGTTTTAAAAAGAAAGACATGTTTAGAATTGAATGAAGAACATGTGGGATATTGGCAAAATAATGCACATCTGTTTGTATAGACCTTCATTATAGCCTTTATCTAAGTCTAATTTATTCACAGCTGATTTCTCAGAATAAGTAAATTTTCTCTTAAAAGAAGAAGTGAGCTATTACATAGAATAGCATTTGGTGTAGAATTTAATTGCAATCGTCAGCATATACAATTGAATGCTGTATTGTCCTTAATCAATCCTATGCTCATGTGCTTCTACACATTTGTTTGATTTTACAGTAAGTTATTGAACAGAACAAAACGAGTAGAAAATGTGCTGAATATTACAAAATTGAAAGATGGCTAAATGCAAAGAATGCTATATACAAGACATTTAAATCAATCGTATGAGGACTATATAGAAGGCAAGACATTCAAACCAAATAGTAAAATTTCCACTGAGATAGGCGTCTGGTTGTTAGACGTGAAGAAATAGTTTTATGACTATAAAAATATGATACTAGATATTCTTGCTAATTAGAAACAAGTGCTCATTGCTGATACGAGAACTGAGCTCAGGTGCACTTATCTTCACACATGGACCAGTCACATAAACATAGAGTAAAATGAGAAATGAGCCATCAATTCCCAACTTAATTATCAGCCATCGTGAGCTGAACAGTAAGGTAGTATAACACCATGAATAACCATATGGACTATGGGCCCAAATAGACCTAAATTGAAATTCTGGCTTCATCATTACCTGGGCACGATATCTCTGAGCTTGGGTTTCCTCATTAATAAAACAGGGAAATAAGAGTTATCTCACATATTGTTAATAGGGTTAAATTAGATAATGTAAGGTTTATTACATAATAAGCACACCCACTGAATATCATTAAGCATTTTTCTTTAATTTTCTTTTCCTGATTATCATGTAGTTATAAAAATTTAAAGACAAAAATCTCTCTCTCTCTCTCACACACACACACACACACGCATATACCTATATACCTGTATGCACACATATATACACATATACATGTATATACATATATACATATGCATACTGAAATTAGCCTAAAATCTTACCCTTCAAAAAAAACAATATTGACAATTTGTGTATCATCTTTTAAATTTATTTTTACACACTGACTAGTATAGACAATGTAGTTTTAGAAGGCACTGCTATAGAAGACCTTAACAAATGATCAACATTAGGGTACGAAGAGGCCCAAAAATAGCACTATTACCATAATAAGGAAGAGCAACATAGAGCAACATTTGACTTCCTAATAAGAAATCCCATTATTAGACAGATACATCTACCCAGAAGCAGGCAGCACTGAATCACCACAGACCTTCCCATGTAGTGACGTTTTCCTGACAAGCTTACAGCCAAGAGAAGCAGAGCCAAATGTCTCTTGCTGTCCTCCTGGCCTCTAAATGAAATGGGGCAGAAAGGTTGTGTGATACATGCCTCATATATTTTCCTCACTTTCCAATTTGGTAACTCACTCACCATCTATAGGTAGGAGTAAGAGCAAGGGCAGGGCAAGAGCCCAAGAGTGTTTAACTACCAGATGGCAGTCCATCTAAAAGCAGAGGTCAAGGAAAGTTGTGACCCCCACTTTAAAACCAAGAATCTAGCTATCTGTCTTAGGGAGGTCACTCAATAAAAGTCTGAAGGAGCCTAAGCATTGGCTTCCATTTCATTTTACAATGTGACCTAAGCTTTTATTATATTATTATGTTAAATAAAAGGAAAATATAAAAAAAGTATAAATAAAAAATAAAAATCAACAATTAAATGACTCAACATATACATAAATTTTTGTACATCTTTCCAGTGGTTTTTAAAATATAGTTATAATTAGATAGATAGAAAAAATAAGCAATTGGTATGTGGCCTTTCTTTACCTCAAGACACTTTAAGATTTGTTCTTGGTTGAGCTCTCCTTACAGTGGCAATTCAAGGAACATATTAAAGTATAACAAGATCCTAGAAAAATGAGAAAGTGGCCAAGGTTCCATGTACAGGATCAAGCACCTAACAATTGTCACCCAGTTTACTTAGTGATGATATTTATGAAATGTTGTTGTTTTGGAGAATGGAAGTTAGTCATTTATCCCTCAACTATAGGTAAGCAACTATAAGGTGTGCTCTGGTTTGGATGTGGTTTGATCCTGCCAAAACTTGTGTTGAAGCTTCATTGCCAGTGTGGCAGTGTTAAGAGGTGGGACCTAATGGGAGGCCTTTGGATCATGGAGGCTCTGCCCCCATGGGCGACTTGGTACCATTCTCACAGTAATGAGTGAGTTCTTGCTTTTGTAAGACTGGATTAGTTCTTGCAGAAATGTATTAATTCCTGCCATAACGGATTATCATAAAGTGAGGCTCCTACTCATATTTGGTTTCTCTTTACACATGTCTACATCCTCTTTGTCCTTCTGCCATGTTATGACACAGTGTGAAAACCTTAACTGGAAACCAGCACCATGCTCTTAAACTCCCCAGCTTGCAAAACCATGAGCTAAATAAACCTCTTTTCTCTATAAATTACCCAGCCTTGGGTATTCTGTTATAGCAACACAACTTGGACTAAGACAATGCATAAAAGCCAAAGGCACCCCAGAGATCCTAAACTGAGTAGTCTATATCCAACCAGACTTGAATCCTGTGACTTTGCAGATATCAAGTGCAAAGTGGCTATAACATTCAGAAGTCACACCGAGTATTTGGATCTCAGCTCCATTATGGAATTGTCCTTTGTTTTGGTTGTTTATTGCTGTGTAACAAAACTCAGTGGCTTTCCTCTACAATTCTAACAGTTTCATACCTTAGGTTTAAGTCTGTTACCCAGCGTGAGTGGAAAACGTTGGAAATACTCTTCTAGACATTGGCCTAGGTAAAGAATTTATGAAGAATTTATGAAGAATTTATAAAGAATTTATGAAGAAGACCCCAAAGGCAATAACAGCAACAACAAAAATAAATAAATGGGACCTGGTCAAACTAAAAAGCTTCTGCACAGCCAAAGAAACTATCACGAGAGCAAACAGACAACCTACAGAATGGGAGAAAATTTTCGCATGCTACCCATCTGATAAGGGGCTGATAACTAGAATCTATTTAGAACTCAGGAAAATCAGCAAGAAAAAATCAAACAACCATATCCAAAAGTGGGCAAACGACATGAACAGAAATTTTTCAAAAGAAGACAGAAGAATGGCCAACAAGCATATGAAAAATGCTCAACATCTCTAATCATCAGGGAAATGCAAATCAAAACCACAATGAGATATCACTTATCTCCAGTGAGAATGGCCTTTATCAAAAAGTCACGAAACAATAAATGTTGGCGTGGATGCGGAGAGATAGGAACACTCCTACACTGCTGGTGGGGCTGCAAACTAGTGCAACCCCTGTGGAAAGCATTATGGAGATACCTGAAAGCGATACAAGTAGATCTACCGTTTGATCCAGCACTCCCACTACTGGGCATCTACCCAAAAGAACAAAAGACACTCTATAAAAAAGACATCTGCACTCGAATGTTTATAGCAGCACAATTCACAATTGCAAAGTTGTGGAAACAACTCAAGTGCCCATCAATACAGGAGTGGATTAATAAAATGTGGTATATGTATACCATGGAGTACTATTCAGATATAAGAAGCAATGGTGATATAGCACCTCTTGTATTTTCCTGTATGGAGCTGAAACCCGTTCTACTAAGTGAAATATCCCAAGAATGGATGGACAGGCACCACATATACTCACCAGCCAATTGGTATTAGCTGATCAACACCTAAGTGGACCCACAGGAACAACATTCATCGGGTGTCGGGCAGATGGGAGGGGGGAGGAGGGGATGGGTATATACATACATAATGAGTGCGATGTGCACCATCTGGGGGATGGTCAGGCTTGAGGCTCTGACTGGAGGGGGAAGGGGGTAAGGGCAATGTACGTAACCTTGATAATAAAAAAAAAAAAAAAAAAAAATATGTCAGATTCCAACATGTCTTCAGTGGCATCTAACATTTGACTGTCTTAGAAGAGAAATCCTTTTTTGTCGAGCTGTGTGCTTTGCATAGGCCATGGGAATAAGATCACATGTCTTTGAACCTATGTTGTCGGGCTACCTTCTTGGTCAGGAAACCTTTCTTACGGTCTATTGAAATTGCTCTTGCTACACTTCAAGACTGATTTTCATGTTGACTGTCCTCCCCTAAACCGTTAAAATTGCACAGTGTGAACCAGTGGGGACCATGGTTTATCACAGCCCTGCAGTGAAAGCAACAGAAGCAGCTGCAGGATGCTGCAGCATCTATTTTATAATGGAAAATCCAGATACGACAGATGGATGTTATATCTGGAGGAAGTGCCATCACGTGACCACAGTTCCTGGTCTGAGGAGAGAAAGTACAGATGTTCACGTACTGGAGAAGTCATGGTGCTTCCAAAAGGATAAAGCGGCCTTCATTATTTCCCATCCTTCGTGATCTTAAAGCCATAGAAAAACTCAGGCAATATTAGGGTTCTGACTCACAAGGAAAAGAGATGCAGTAGCAAGGACACAGCTTTATTTATATCTTAAATTGCAATAAGTTTCCTTTCTCTACACAATTTACAGCCGGGGGTGGTGGGTGGTGGGGATGGTGTTTATTTAGTTCTCATTACTAATGACCTTTGTCTTTAGAGGAGGCAAACATGGCTCCATACCATTGCAATCTTATGGTGATTTCAACAGAGCATTTCACACCTACTGAAAAGTTCCGATATTTAAACATGTTTGAGTAAAAAAGAGCATTTCTCCCTCCCTGTGTTTTTTCTTTCTTTCTTTTCTTCCGTCTGTCCTTCCTTTTCTCCTTCTCTCCTTTCTCCTTGCATCCACAGCTGAGAATCATTAGGTAACACAGCAAGACCTAGGGAAATTGGACCAAGATTAAATTCAATTGCACCGGTATTTGTTGCCTTCCTACTTTGTACAGAGGTAGGTATTGTACACACAAAAGGATGAGCTAAATAGATATTTGCCCTTAAGAGGCTTGAAGTTTAAGGACAAAAACAAGTAGACAGATTACAAATTACTACAGTATACAGGAGAGCAATAAAAATGCGACCATAATGGTATGGGCATTCGAAGAGGGGAGATCTTCATGTAAGGTACTAGACCTTGAAGGATGCAGGGGCTTTATGCCAACAGAGGTGTGCAGCAGAGTTGGACACCAGAGTTCTGGATGGACCCACTGGGTTCCCTTTGAATAGTCATTGAGTTGGATTGTTCATAGGTGGTAGCAAGAATTGGGCACCAGCTTCAAACCCAACAGATTAATTTTTCTCATATTCCACAAGGCAGAAACTGCAACTTTTGAGGGAAGGTTTTAAGAGGAACCTAGAAATTCTTCAGACCCCCTTAGAAACTTTGCTCGGGTTCTTGGCAGCACAGGAATTTGCTTGGCCTATTTTGTAAAGTCCAACCCTAGAAACCTGATAGGAAATGACGTGTAAAGAGACAACCTATCACGGTGGAATGATGGGTCAAATTTGTTTGCTGTACTTGGCCTGAATTTTGAAAAAATACAAGAACAGGCTTGTGTGACTGTAGGCATAAATATTTTGATCAGACTTATTAAAACTTCTTTGACTAGAATGATCATATTTTTTTTAAATGAAAAGTCTCATCACTAGATCTGAGAAAACCTGGATTCTTTTTCCATCATCAATTCTCTCTGACATGTCAAAATGAATCACTCTAAATTCCTCTTACTTCATTTTCCCCGTTATTTTCTGCATCATGAAGTTGAAACCAACTTTCTAAAGGGAAGTGCTAAAAATGTGCAGATGTTTACATACGGTCTTTTTTCTACCTACTTTCAGTATCTCCTCCTCATATTTGTAAGAAAGTTAGGCTCAAGCTATTCATATGAGGGCATGGGAACAACCCAGGTTCAGAAATGCAATCACTGGGAAAAACTTTTGAGAACTGGGAATGGGGGTGAACATCTGGGAGACAATGGTAGGTGGGAGATCGCCAGAAAGATTTGAAAATTACAAGGAAACAAAACTGGTCAAACTCAAAAATACCCACAAAACAGAAACCAAGAAGGGAGATTGTCAGAGAGAAAAAGAAGGTGCGTGTGAGCCCAGAAGGCACATCATCAGATGTCCCTTCTTTGCTACTGTCCTCTCCAAGCAGAGGTTCTCAACCAGGGGTAATTTTGCTTTCTGGAGGACATTTGGCAATGTCTGGAGATACTTCTGGTTATCACAACTTGTCAGGTGTTGGAAGGTACTGGTACTGGTATCTAGTGAGTAGAGGCAAGGAATGTTGCCAAAATATACTACAATTCCCAGCACAGACAACAAACACTTGTCTGGCCTAAGATATCAATAATGCCAAGATTGAGAAACCCTGGCTGGGTGCGGTGGCTCATGCCTGTAATCCTAGCACTCTGGGAGGCCGAGGTGGGTGGATTGCTCAAGGACAGGAGTTCAAAACCAGTCTGAGCAAGAGTGAGACCCCGTCTCTACTATAAATAGAAAGAAATTAATTGGCCAACTAAAAATATATGTAGAAAAAATTAGCAGGGCATGGTGGCGCATGCCTGTAGTCCCAGCTACTTGGGAGGCTGAGGCAGAAGGATTGCTTGAGCCCAGGAGTTTGAGGTTGCTGTCAGCTAGGCTGACGCCATGGCACTCTAGCCCCGGCAACAGAGTGAAACTCTGTCTCAAAAAAAAAAAAAAAAAGATTGAGAAACCCTGCTCTAAGGAGGGTTTACCAACATCACTGCTTTATCATATTTATTGTTGTTTCTCTGATTATAAAAAATAATCAGTAACATGTAAAACATAATATATGTATAATATGGAGCATTTTATCAATATATTAAATTTTTATGATCAGCCCATCAATTATGCCATAGAAGTTTATAGTCTATTTTCTCCAGGTCAAAATTTGTGAAATAAAAAGTCAAATGAACCTACACTGCAGCCTAACACCAATG